>APFE030307779.1:53318-88438 GCA_000404065.3 Pinus taeda | reverse complement strand
TCGACGCGTTTCAAACCAACTAGTGTGGTTCCAACGCGTCGACAAAGGTCTTTTTCATGTGATTTACGCCGAAGCTCTTCTCACAACTATGATGAATCACAGAAGCCTCAATTCTACAAATATTCTTATTGACGTGTTTGGAAAATGAACCACACTCGCTGGTTCGAAACACGTCGATAAGAATATTTCTTATGTGCTTTTTTCCGAAAGATGTTGTTAATAATATTATGCATCACAAAAGTCTTAGCTCAAAAATAAAAATAATAAAAACATGTTAGCAATAAAACATAAAAATATATAATAATAATAATAATAATAATAAAAAAAAAAAAACATAACAAAAAACACTACAATGACGAAAAAAACCATCTTAATAATAAACATAAAAAAAAATAAAAAAACTTGACCAAAAAAAAAACCCTACAAAATGTAGAAAACCAAAATTAAACTCTTTAGAAATAGAAAATAAAAAATTGAATTAAATTAACAAAAGCAAAACAAACAAACAAAAAATAATAAAAATTAATAAAAATGATAATTAAAAAAAAAAAAAACATATAGTTTTAAAGAACAAATTGACCCAAAATAGAAACATTAAAAAAAACTTATTTAAAAAAAAAAAGAAAGAACAACTTAAAATAATTACCGACAAAATATTTTAATTAAGTATTTTAAATAAACACATTAAAAATAGAAGATAAATAATAAAAATTTAAGGATTATTTTTTTAATTAAAATTAAAAATAAAGAAGAACATAAATAACAAGAAAAATCAAAACCATTAAAAAAATGTTAAATTAAATTAAATTTTAAGACAACTATAAATAACTAAACAATTATAAAAAAAAAAATTAAAATTAAAATTTAAGAAAAATAATAAAACATAAAATAAATTAAAAACAATTTAAACTAAATTATAAAAAAATAAGAAAAAATTTAATAACATAAATAAAATAAAAACAATTATAAAAACATAAAATTATAAAAAAAAAAAACAATTATAAAAACCACAATTACCCTCTCTTCTCCCACAAACCTTGTTGCTCCAGTGTCCTTGCTTCTCTTTTGCTACTCAAACCTTGTTGCTCCAGTGTCCTTGCTTCTCTTCTGCTACTCTTTTGCCTTTGCTTCTCTTCTACTGCTCATTTTCCATCAATGACAACAATTTCATCAGGTTGCACATTCAGTCTACACATCATAACAACAACAATTTGGTAATATGGACCAACTAGAGAGTCAACAAAGTAATTACCACTTTCCTTTTCTTTATGTTTATTAGAATCTTTTATCCATGATCTAATTTGTTTTTATAGTTCTTTATGTTTATTAGAATCTTTTATCCATGATCTAATTTGTTTTTATAGATGTACATGATTATTTATAAAAACCTCAATATATTCCTGATTGTATTTATCTTGTTGGTTGGGAAGGTGGTACATGCTCTGTAAATCCTTAGCTTGAAAAGGATCCAATGAATGTGCCTTTGCTGGTATAAATTTGTCTGTCAAAAATACTTAAATTCTCCCCCACCCATCGAACCATATCTATATAAGGAATAATTCACGGTCGAGATGTTATACTATGCAGAAAAGAATTAGCGGCATCACTGACAGTAGTTTCTGAAGGAGTTGTCTATAATGCGACTTTTTGGAGATTCCGGTGACGGAATCCGGCGGAAGAAATTGAGGTTAAATCTTGATTTGTTGCAGTTAAAATGGTTTTTTAACTGCATATTTGGATTCAACACCCTGGAAAACCCCTAGGACGCTTTGATTGTGCAGAAACTAGCTATCAAACTTGCGATTCCAATAATTTACTGCCGGATTTTGACCGGGAAAAACCACCAAAAAAACTTTCAAAAAGTCGCATTAAATACAACTGCGTTTCTGAAACCGGGACTCTATCATCAGCAGTTATCATCCTCTCCTCTGAGTAACTCTAGGTTTTTCATCTTTGAAGTACTTGTAAACTGCGTCCCAAGAGGAATGCCGAAAAGAATCTCGAAATAAGAGCTCCGATGAACATACGCAAGACTCATCGAGAATATTTGTTTTGAGAAGGTTTCTAATATAACACCCCAATGAAGCATTAACTGAAATTGAATATTATAATGATTATAGTTTATCGGGGAGATTGTTTATCTTAAATTTATTAAGAGCTTTCGATGAAGGAGGCCAAATAAAGGTATCTCAAAGACTTTGAAGAATTTCGGAGGAGTTTGTTTTCGAGGATGCAATAAATAATAAAATTACGATATGATAAGCCCCAATAAAAATATTTTAATATAAAGTTTTTGGGGTTGAAACCTCAGAAGAGTTATGAAATTAATTTTTATGATATGCACTCCTTTGTAAGTTTGGACATCGGAGAGAAACCTTTTCATAACACTTTTCAAAATAGGAAGTGCTGATAACAAAGAGTCTACAATATAAAGAGAACTTCAGGGGTGGGCCCATCGGACTTCATTATTCCGTAATGTTTTACAAAATAAAACTTTGATAAGATGAGTTCCAAAAAAGGAAAGAATTTAAGTTTTAATAAAGGTATTGTTTTCAAAGCTCTTATGATTAATTTTCTTATTCCCCTTATTAATAAAACAAATATTTTATTTAAAGAAACTAAGTATAAAAAGTTCCCAATTATTTATTAGGAACTAACTAAAAATGGGGTGTTATTTTGCTACAACAATTGGTGAAACAATTATTTCTGTTATATTGTTTTGAAAGCTCTTATGATTAATTTTATTATGCCCCTTATTAATAAAACAAAACATTTTATTTAAAGAAACTAAGTATAAAAGATAAAGGGTCCCAATTATTTATTAGGAACTAATTAAAATGGGGGTTGTTGTTTTTCTACAACAATTGGCGATACACTGGGCAAAACAATTATCTTTGTTAAATAAATGAAACTTTAAAATACAAAGGAATAAAAATTGAAAAGACTATAATGCCAAATTTTAGATTTTTATTAAAATTTCCATGAAAAAAATGAAAGTCATTACTTTGAAACTTCATAATCTGTTATTTATGAAAGACTCTATTTATCTATGACAATCACTTTATAATATTAGTTGTAATGATGAAATAAAGAACTATTATAAGTTTAGCATTAAGATAGACTCATTCATCATCGGTAGTGCCACTACTGCCAGCTGGCATCCATAGCCTCAACAGGGTTACCATTTCACCAAGAAATACTAGTATCCCACCCACTAGAAAATATTTTAGAGGCTTTTAGTTTAGTCTTACTTAAATTTTTCTTTTTCTTAAAAGTCATTGTCCTAGCTTGGTAACCAGACATGACAATGTCAATCACAAATATTAATGATATTGAACAAGTCAGTTCGTGATGAACCTCTTTTCTTACAACTTTTTGACTATAGGCCACTGCCTTGGCTTGGTAACTAGATATGATAATGTCAATATCATCAGTTCCCCATGATCATGGTAGGTTGACTCTTAATGAGAACCTGTATCCTTCAAGCTTAATATTTTTGAATTACACTCTAAAAATATTAAATTAGTGGACAGGGAGGTATATATTCTCCTTAAGAGTTGTGGATGAAAGTGAGAGTCAAAATATGCTAAAACCAGCTTATATTTTCTATATATTTTAATAGTTATTCTGAAATATGACTAGTCATAAGACAAAATTGTCTCTTTAGTGATTCAAGTTACAAAAAGTTCAGAAGATAATGAAAAAGCAGTTAGAGATTACAAAATTTATGAAAGACTAAACTTTAGCATAATAATCATTTTCTTGGGAATTTTCCTTTTTGTATATGAATCTCATGATAATACTCTAAGAATAAATATAATAACCCAAATACAAAGTCAAAAGAGTAACATACAACAAAACTATACTAAAGACGCACCGGTATTTACATATGATTATTTACATATTTACAACAAAGCATGAGTGTTCAAGAAAATCATGTTTTAAGATTATCCCAATTATGGGGAGGGATTCCTTCCTACCCTGTAAGTATTGAAAAATAAAAGTAGAGGGGCCAAGATCTTTGACAATCTGTAATGGTCTAAGCCAAAGTTTCTGAAACTTTGTATGTTTACCTTTCTCCTCATGGGGTTTATCCCATTTTAGACCCAAGTCTCCAATTTAAAAAAAAATGTTCCCTGTCGAACTTGCATTAAATCATGACTTAGTAATGTTTTGATGTTTTGTATGAATTTTCTTTTCCTTTTCTCTCCCTTCTTCTAATTTTAGTTCTTGAGACTATCTTAATTGGAGAGAAGAGCATGGTTGTTCTTCAATTGATTGCAATAGGGATAATGAAGGTAAAGATACATTAGGAGGCAACACAACTTATTTTCCATAAACTAAATAATAAGGTGAAGTTCCTAAGGAAGCTTTGTGAGTAATTCTATCTGCCCATAGAGAAAAAATTAAAGATTTATGTCAGTCCTTCTGATTTTCATCCATGGTTCGTTTTATAATTCTTAAGAAACTTTTATTAGTGGATTCTGCCAAATCATTTCCTTGGGGATAATATTTTGCATAATATTTAACTTTAAACTCTTTTTTAATGCAAATTTAGTAATTACATTGCTAGAAAAGTGTGAAGCATTATCAAACATGAGAGCATTTGGAAGTCCAAACCTGGTAATTATATGTTGATCGATAAAATCAATAACATTTTAGAATTGAACACCTTTAAGGGCACTGCCTCCACCCACCTAGTGAAATAATCAATAGTAATGAAAATATAATTGTGCTACTTAGAATAATGTGTAACGATCCCACCTATAATATCTAACCCCTATTGTTCGAAAGGTTGTTCAATATTAACTAGTTGTAAATGCAAGGCTGCTTTCTGCTTTTTTCCTAAAGCAGTCTGGCAAATTTTGCATTTTGTTACATAAGTATAAGTATCTTTGAACAAGGTGGGCCAGTAGTATACAACATGGAGGATTTTGTGGGAAGTAGTATCTCCAATATAATGTCCATTAGCTATTCCATCATGCAATTCCTGCAACACCTTTTCAGCTTCAAGCTTCTCTAAACATCTAAGCAAGATAAAATCATAATTTTTTTAACAAAACATCATTAATGAGTTGTTATTGGTTGACTTTCAATCTCAATGCTCTTTTCTTTTTGAAATTCAGTTCAACAGGTGCATAACCATTTTTTAAATATAAAATTAAATCAACATATTGGGATTTAGTATCAATAGGACATACCTCTTAAACTTGATTTCTTTTACCTTAATCATCTTCCAATGTATTATAAGATGCATCAATTACCAACCTACAAAAAGGTTGCCTTATAACAATCTTGGTTGGTTTGCTTTCAAGATCAAATTATTTTAAAGTTGTGACCTAGTTACCTCTCTTCCTAGTTCCTTTTAAATAAGTAGTTTCCTAACTACTGGGAAAGGTACAATCACTTTTATGTGTGATTTTAAGAGAAAAGGTCTAAAATATTTAATGGATTTGAAGTCTATGAAAGCCTGTTTTTCCACTTCTAAATAATTTAATTCAGCTCCATGTAAAGTAGAACTATACAAATCAGTAGGAGCTTCAATTTGTTCTTGATTATGTTGAGTTAAAATTGTTGCATAAGAATGATCAGAGGCAAAAGTGTATAGAACAAATTCTGTAGAATAATTTGGAGATGAAAATGAAGGAGAATTAATAATGGCTTGCTTAATTGATTCAAAATATGTTTTCCCAACTTGTCCCCATTTGTAGATTACTTTCTTTCTGATCATATTATATAAAGGCCTGATAATCTGTGAAAAATCAGGAACATGATGTTTAACAAAATTGATTTGACCAAGAAAAGACTACATAGACTTCTTATTATGAGGCAAGGGAATTTTTTATATAGCTTTGAATCTCTTTGGGTATATATTGATCCCATCTTTTGCAACAATAAAGCCTAGAATTTTTCCTTCACTAAGAGCAAAGAATTTTTTTTTAGGATTTAAAGAAATTCCAAATTTACTACATCTCTCAAAGATTTTCTTAAAGTCATTTAGATGAGTACTCCTTTTCTTTGAATAGATTTTAATGTCATCTAAATAAACAAAAACTAATTTATTAATCACACCTTTGAAGGCAATATTCATATCTCTTTGGAATGTAGCTCCAACATTAATTAAACGAAAAGGCATTTTTTTATAAGCATAGGTTCCCCATTTAGTTCTAAATGTTGTTTTCAGTCTATCTGTAGGGTGAACAAGGATCTGTTTATAACCTGAAAAACCATCTAAAATGACGTAAGTTCATAACCTGCAACAAATTGTAAGATTTGTTCCACTATGTTGATCTAGATTGTCATTGATGTCAACATGGAAATATTCTAGGATACTAAATGATGATATGAAGCCAAGGAGAAGTAGATCCATGAAGAAACAGGAGCAAAGCCATCAGGGAAGCCATTGGAAAGACATTGAAAACCATCGGAAGAGCTCATTGGAAGCTCAAAACAGGAGCAGTCAAAGAAAAGCCAGAGGAAGAATTTCAATGGAAGAAGAAAAGAGGAACACACAACGGAAAAAGGTAAGAACTAAGAAACAAAGAGAAACATGTAGCATAAACAACCATATCAGAAGTATCACATCTAATATATGCCCAAGGAGCCATATCGGAAGTGTCGGAGGAGTAGAGTTATCGGAAGCCAAAGGAAGAACTATGAAGTATCACATATGCCAAGAGTAAGAGCCATAACGGAGGGTTGGAAGAGTTAGCTCCTAAAGCAATAGCGACTTACCACAATCATCCTACACTATTGATTTCATTGACTAACATGCGCACTAGTGCAATCCTACAAGCTGTAGAACACTCGGGCCTCATCATCTGATGGATTTCGAGTTAAAAAAAGTGAACGGGTGTTAAGCGAGAGGTCAGACCTGAACATTTTTACATTGGAGATTTATAATTTCCATTGGGTCCGGAATTTGATTAAGGGTCATGTTGTTTGTGCGCCCGAAATCGCTATCAGTCACCGGATCAACAGGAGGTTTGACCAATTATGGAGGAACACCGAGCAACTTTATTGATCGGGTGAGGAGCTGATCGTCAAATAAGGGACTTGATCGGACGGTGGAGGTTGCATCGCGTCATTTAATCGCAATGTACAAAGGAATGTCAAACCGGTGATTGCGATATATATATGGACCCAACGAAGGTATTAAAAACAATTTATAATCATATCGTGTCCGCTGTATCAGAGGTGAAGGGTTAATCAAAGATCGGAGAAAGGAAGGAGTAGTGCTATGGAGGTGTCTTTGATGTGAGGACGTGATGATATATATGTCCGGGTGTATAAATATTTGAAGTCAGGCTGAGTGTTTCAGAGCGGGGTTTTCCATGTATTCCATGTGTATCCTTGTATTTTGATATGTTGTGTGGTCTCGGGTTTAAAGGCTTAAGGCCTTGTCATATTAAAGCTCTGATTACGATTGAGATAGTGACGTGGTTGGTGGGACCACCCATTATATATTTCTAACTATGTTAATGGGGCATCAGCTAGGTTGCGATTGTGATTGCGAGATTATTAATGTATATTGTACGAATATTAAAAAAAGGGGGCCTCTCTGATATTTTATTTAATATGAAACGTTATTGTAATTCGGCCTCTCTTCCACATTAACGTGTCCTGTGTGTATTTCTGGATTTGAAGAGACGGAGGAAGCTAAAGAGTGAGTGCAAAAGAAGCTAAAAGATCAAGTGAGCGTTGAGGAAGTCGAAGAGCCAGCAGAGAAAGGAAGCCAAAGGTCAGGGGTATTAGGAATATAAAACAGAGAACAAGGAAAGTTTAGGGTAGCTGGAAAACTATAAGAAACAGAGGAAGCCGAAGTTCTGGCAGAGGTGGAAGAAGCAGGAGGACAGAAGTAGTCATAGGTCCAGCAGGGTTGGGATCAAAGAATTACAACCAAACAGATCCAGACAGTCTATAGCAGAGGGTTAGATCCCTTGAGGTTGGTGCCTCAAAATTGGAAGGATTGGTGTCCTGGGATTTGGTGCTCCTAAATCCAAGGTTGATGCCTTGACAAGACAAAGTTGGTGCTCTGGAGGTTGGAGCCTCACAAAAAGTCCAAGTTGGTGCTGGGAAATAGATTGAAGCCATATATATATATAATATATATATATATATATATATATATATATATTATATAATATATATA
Organism: Pinus taeda; assembly: GCA_000404065.3. Lineage (NCBI taxonomy): Eukaryota > Viridiplantae > Streptophyta > Pinopsida > Pinales > Pinaceae > Pinus > Pinus taeda. Next base: position 80,286 of record APFE030307779.1, on the reverse strand, counting down.
TTATATATTGTACTTGATTTATTGCAAATATTACATTAATAAAAGCATTTATTCTTGTTATCTACTTTTGTGTTTTTGACTGGTAAGAATAACAATTAAAAAAAAATATTGGTTCACCCCCCCTCTCAGTATTTCCAACAATTGGTATTAGAGTCGGCTTCTTCATATCAGCCTAACAACTTGAAGAAGGATTCTTAGTCATGATGAGAAATCAAGAAGTGTCAGGAAGACTTCCTTTGTTGGATGGTAGAAATTTTGGTTTCTGGAAAAAGAGAATGTCCTACTACTTAATGTCCCTTGGACCTGAAGTTTGGCATTCGATCTTAAATGAGTGCATAGCTCCTTCCACTCTTCCAATAGATCAAGACGAGAGGAAAGTCTATGTTTCAAATGCAAAAGCCTTAAACTCCATCACTAGTGGAATCACTGATTTTGAATTTACAAAATTCATGAATTGTAACTCTGCCAAAGAAGTATGGGATAAGCTAAATAGCTTATACGACGGGAACTCCAAAGTCAAGAAGGAAAAGCTTCAAACTCATAGAAGGAAATTTGAAAATTTGAAAATGGATGATGAAGAAGATATTGCATCATACTTTCTCTAAGTAGTTGAAGTGGACAACTCTCTTAAAGGATTGGAAGAAAAGATTGAAGAAATCACCCTTGTTCAAAAGGTCTTAAGATCTCTCCCAGACAAATTTGACTCCAAAGTAAGTTCCATAGAAGAAATGAAGGATCTAGATACTCTCAAGATGGATGAAATCCATGGAATCTTCATTGCCTATGAGATAAGAAAATGTTGCCCAAGTTCCAAAGATATCACATTCAAGGCCTCAAAATCAAAAAAGGGGAAAGAAAGGAATGTCAGTAGTGATGACTCCGATGTTGAATCTGAATTGGTGCAATTTGTACGAAGGTTGAAGAAATGATCTAAGCTAAAAGGTAAATACCCTCTTATTTGTTTCAAATGTGGAAAAATAGGTCATTATGCTGCAAAATGTCCTCATAAGCATGATAGTGATGATGAAGAAAATTCTAAAAGGATGGTATACAAAAAGAAAGGGTTCAATAAGAAGAATTTCCTCTCTAAGCAAGATGAATATGATGAAGATGGATTTGTAGTCATCAAAAATAAATCAACTAGCTAGTTCCCTCACCGCAAAGGAGGTAATGAAGAATCAGATGAAGAAAATGACCATGCTGGAAGCCAAGAAGTATTATTCATGGCATTCACAAATGATGATGACTCAGGGCTAGAAGGAAATGTAGATGAATTATTAATAAGTGCCATTGAAGAAAATGAGAAATTACGGAATAAAATCACTTCTCTCAAGGTAGAAAACGAGGAAACAAAAAGAAGGGAAGATCTCTTGAAAAATAAGCTAAAAGAAAAAGAAGAAGCTTGCGAAGAATGTGAAGCCGAAATAGTATCTCTGAGGAAGGAATTGGAGCAATTTAAAAGAGGGTTGGAAAAGCTCTCAAATACTTGACACTATCCTAAATAATAAAAAACCTCAACATGATAAATCTGGAATAGGTTTTAAAGGAGAATCATCAAGTACTAAGAATAATGCGAAAAGCTATGCTGATGTACTTTCTAGCAACCCAAAGGAAGAAAGATTATTTCATCAAAGGCTCATCCTAGACCCAAAGAATGAAGAGAGAGTAACTCTAAGGAAGAATGTTGATTCGAATCATGGATGTTACAACAAATACAAAACAGTATTTCATCAAAGGCCCATCTCAAATTCAAAGAATGAAGCGGGAGTAATTCCAAGGAAGAATGTTGATTCAAATCATGGCTATTAAAATAGGTACAAAACTATCTTTTATGGGAATTGTTTCTATTGTGAAAATTTTGGTCATCAAGCTAGACATTGCATGGCTCGTAAGAATGAAACACCAAAACTGAAGGATCAAATAAAAAAACCATATGGCCCCAAAGGGCAAGGACAAATCAATACCAACAATTATTTTGATCCCTTGGCCAAATTTGATCTGATTTGCTCATTATGTAATAATAATGGACACAATGAACAAAATTGCCCACTCAAAAGACGAAAAGCAAGAAGTGAGAATCCCAACACGGATAAATGTGGCCTAGCTCTATGTGCTCAAAATAATGAAAATCATTGGTTTGTGGATAGTGAGTGCTCCAGACACATGACAGGGGACAGAAGGAAGTTTTTCTCATTGAACAAAAAGGAAGGAAATGTATCCTTTGGAAGTGGATCTGCCAAAATTGTTGGAAAAGGAATTGTTACTCTTATTAATGGAAAAGGAAAAGCTCAAAATGCTTAGCTAGTAAATGGGCTCAAACAAAACCTCTTGAGTGTTAGCCAAATCTGTGATCAAGGACATAATGTTGTCTTTGGCACCAAAGACTATGAAATAAGGAACTCTTCCTCAGGGGAACTTGTGGCGAAAGGGTTAGAACACCAAACAACATCTACATTCTGAAAAATATTCAAGAAGATAAATGCTACTTAAGTCAAACAGATGAAAGTTGGTTGTGGCACAAGGACTTTGACATACAAGCTTCGATAACTTGATCAATATCAGCAAGATTAAATAAGTACAAGACATCCCAAAGTTATTCAAACCAAATCAAGGAATATGTGGTCCATGTCAACATGGAAAGCAAACTAGAACCAACCACAAGACCAAGGAGTTTTATACATCAAAGCCTTTGGAGATCATCCATGTTGATTTTTTTGGACCAACTAGAACTCCGGCACTCCAAGGAGAAAGGTACTTTGCTTTATTTGTTGATGACTATACTAGAATGATGTAGATATATTTTATAAAATATAAATATGATTCTGAAGCATTTGAGTGTTTTAAGAATCTTAAAGCTCTCGTAGAAAATGAAAAGGACTCAAAGATTAAGTGCCTCAAAATAGATAGAGGGGGAGAATTCACATCAAAAGAATTTAATGAATTCTGTAGAATACATGGAATTAAAAGAGAACTCTCTGCCGCCAGAACACCCAAGAAAAATGGGGTAGTCGAAAGAAGAAACTGAACAGTTCAAGAAGTGGCAAGAACAATGTTAATAACAACTGACTTGCAGCCAAAATTCTGGAGAGAAGCAGTCGGGACAGCTGTCTATACCTTGAATCGAACTCAATTAAGACCAAATAATGAAAAGACTCCTTATGAATTATGGAAAGGAAGACCTGCTTTGGTAAAATACTTCAATTTTTTGGAAGCAAGTGCTTCATAAAAATCAATGATGGCTCACCAAGAAAGTTTGATTCTCAGGTTGACGAAGGGATCTTCCTTGGATATTCTACACGGAGCAAAGCCTACAAGTGCTACAATAATCGACTACAAAAAATAGTGGAAAGCATTGATGTAAAGATTGATGAAGACCTCCAAAAAAAGAAATTGAAGAACATGAAGTTGATCCTCTCATTAAAGAAGAGGAACCTAAAAAAGAAGAAATAGATCAAGAAAAACCCAAGGAAAAAGAACCCTCTCAAACCCCTTCAAAGATGAAGTTTCTCCAAAAATATCACCCAGAAGAGTAGATTATTGGCAATGTAGATGAAGGGATGCAGACATGAAGAATAATGACAAGTACACTAAGGAAAAATGATGTTGCTCTTCTATCCATGATAGAACCAGAAACATTTACTCAAGTAAGTAAGGATCCTGATTGGGTAAAAACCATGGAAGAAGAAATGACTCAAATTGAGAAGAATGAGACATGGGAGATAGTACCTCATCCAAAGGACAAAAACATAATAAGAACCAAGTGGGTATTCAAAAAAAAATGAATGAAGATGGACAAATCATCAGAAACAAGGCAAGGCTTGTTTGTAAAGGTTATTCACAAGTTGAAGGAATTGACTTTGAAGAAACATTTGCACTGGTAGCTCATATGGAAGATATCAGGATGTTCTTGGCATTTGATTGCTCAAAAGGATTCAAAATCTATCAAATGGATGTAAAATCAACATTTCTGAATGGGGAACTCAAGGAAGAAGTCTACATGGAGCAACCAGAAGGGTTTAATCTAACAGAAGGAAAATGCTTTGTTTGTAAGTTGAAAAAGGCATTATATGGGTTGAAACAAGCTCCTAGAGCTTGGTACACAAGATTGGATCACTATCTACAACAACAAGGCTTCAAGAAGGGGGTGGCAAGAAGTAATCTCTACATAAAGATGGATGAGGATAAGTTACTAGTCACACTTGTTTATGTTTATGATCGGATTTTTGCTAGTAATAATGATGAGATGATCCATGAATTTTCTCAAAACATGTCAAAAGAGTTCGAGATGTTGATGATAGGAGAGTTATATCACTTCCTTGGACTAAAAGTATCTCAAACCACAGCAAGCTTGTTTATATCTCAAGCCAAATATCTTAAAGACATGCTTATATGGAATGGAAGATTGTGCACCCATGAGCACACCTATTACCACAAATTGCAAATTGAGCAAAAATGATGACTCCCCTCCAGTAGATGCAACTCATTACAGGTCGATAATTGGAGCCCTTCTGTACTTAACTGCTACAAGACCCGACATTATGCAAGAAGTAGGAATGGTGGGAAGATTTCAATCAACTCCTAAACAATCCCATTTGTTAGTTGTAAAAAGAATTCTCAGATAAGGAACTTTTGATTTCAGTAAGAGCTCAACTCTTACTGTGACTGCATACACCGATGTTGATTGGGCCGGAAGTGTCGATGATCAAAAAAGTACTAGTGGAAATGCATTCTTCCTAAGAGACTGTTTAGTATCTTGTCTCAATAAAAAAAAGACATCCATATCACTATCTACAACTGAAGCCGAGTATATAGATGTCGCAGATTGTTGTACTCAAATACTATGGATGAAGGAAGCTCTAAAAGATGTCAACATAGGCACAAATCAACCAATTACCATCTATTGTGATAACACAAGTGCGATCAACCTAAGCAAAAATCTAGTGATGCACTCAAAGACCAAACATATACCAATCAAATATCATTTCCTTCGTGAACAAGTAGCTGAACAAAACATCATCTTGGAATATATCAATAATAAGGAGCAGATATCCGATATTTTCACAAAACCTCTTCCTCGAGAAGCATTTGAACATTTTCGTCAAACGATGGGGGTTATCTCGTTAGCACCACTTAAGTTGATTCATAAAGATGTTGCAGGACAGGGTGTGCAGTCCTTTTCCACTAATGTCAAAGGAGGAGAGGAGAAGAATATTGCCATCAATGAAAAAGGGGGAGATTGTTGATCTAGATTGTCATTGATGTCAACATGGAAATATTCTAGGATACTAAATGATGATATGAAGCCAAGGAGAAGCAGGTCCATGAAGAAACAGGAGCAAGAAGCCAAGGAGCAAAGCCATCACGGAAGCTAATGGAAAGACATTGGAAACCATCGAAAGAGCTCATTGGAAGCTTAGAATAGGAGCAGTCAAATAAAAGCAAAGAGGAACACACAGTGGAAAAAGGTAAGAACTAAGAAACAAAGAGGAACACATAGCGGAGGATCATAAACAACCATATCGGAAGTATCACAAGTAATATATGCCTAAGGAGCCATATTGGATGTGTTAGAGGAGTAGAGCTATCGAAATCCAAAGGAAGAACTATAGGAAGTATCACATATTCCAAGAATAAGAGCCATAACGGAGGGTTGGAAGAGTTAGCTGCTAAAGCAAGAGCCACTTACCACAATCATCCTACACCGTTGATTTCATTGACTAACATGCGTGCTAGTGCAATCCCGCAAGCCGTAGAACACTCGGGCCTCATCGTCTGCCAGATTTCGGGTTAAAAAAAGTGAATGGGTGTTAAGCGAGAGGTTAGACCCGAAATTTTTTACATTGGCGATTTATAATTTCCATTGGGTCCGGAATTTGATTAAGGGTCATGCACTTTGTGCGCCCGAAATTGCTATCGGTCACCAGATCAACTAGAGGTTTGATCAACGACAGAGGAACACCGAGTAACTTTATTGATTGGGCGAGGAGTTGACCATCGACTAAGGGACTTTATTGGACAGTGGATGTTGTGTCACATTGTTTAATCGCAATGTACAAAGGAATGTCAAACCGATGATTGCGATATATATATGGACCCAACAGAGGTATTAAAAACAATTTATAATCATATCACGTCAGTCGTATTGGAGGTGAAGGGTTGATTAGAGATCAGAGAAAGGAAGGAGTAGCATTGTGGAGGTGCCTTTGATGTGCAAACCTAACGATATATATGTCTAGGTGTATAAATATTTGAAGTCCTACTAAGTGTTTTGGAGCAGGGTTTTCCGTGTATCCCATGTGTATCCTTGTATTCGATATGTTGTGTGATCCCGGGTTTAAAGGCTTAAGGCCTTATCATATTAAAGCTCTGATTGTGATTGAGATAGTGATGTGGCTGGTGGGACCACCCATTATATATTTATAACTATGTTAATGGGGCATCGGCTAGGTTGTGATTGCGATTGTGGGATTATTAATGTATATTGTATGAATATTAGAAAAAAGGGGCCTCTCTGATATTTTCTTTAATATGCAACATTATTGTAATTCGACCTCTCCTCCATATTAACATGTCCTGTGTGTAGATGGATTTGAAGAGACAGAGGAAGTCGACGAGTGAGTGCAGAGGAAGCTAAAATATCAAGTGAGCGTTGAGGAAGCCGAAGAGCCACTGGAGAAAGGAAGCCAAAGGTCAGGAGTATTAGGAATATAAAACAGAGAACAAGGAAAGTTTAGGGAAGGTCACAAACTATAAGAAACAGAGGAAGCTGAAGTTTTGGCAGAGGTGGAAGAAGCAGGAGGACATAAATAGTCACAGGTCCAGCAGGGTTGGGAGCAGAGAATTACAACCAAACAGATCCAGATAGTCTATAACAGAGGGTTGGAGACCTCGAGGTTGGTGCCTCAAAACTAGAAGGATTGGTGTCCTGGGAATTGGTGCTCCTAAATCCAAGGTTGGTGCCTTGATAAGACAAAGTTGGTGCTCTGGAGGTTGGAGCCTCACAAAAATTCCAAGTTGGTGCTTGGCAACAGATTGGCTTATATATATATATATTATATATAGTACTTGATTTATTGCAAAGATTACATTAATAAAATTATTTATTCCTGTTATCTACTTCTGTGTTCCAATTATAAATGTTTTGATTGGTAAGAATAAAAATTAAAAAAGAAATATTGATTCACCCCTCCCCCCTTCTTAGTATTTCCAACACATTGGAGGGAGAGGAAAATTGTCCTTTTTAGATGCTCTATTGAAATTTCTAAAACCAATACAAAGTCAAATGTAACCATTTTTATTTCTGACAAGGATGAGATTTGAAACCCACTTGGAATTCCTGACCGAAAAAATGATTTTAGCTTTAAGAAATTTATTCATCTCAGTCTTTATTTGTGTTTCAAGATTCAGGTGGATTTTCCTAAGTTTCTGTTGAACTGGCTTCACATCAGGAAACATGGTGATAGTATGTTGTATGATAGAGGTGCCATATCTCTTTATTTCATCATAACTTCAGGAAAAAATATATTTGTATCTCCTTAGTACTTGTATGAAGTAAAGCCTTTCATCAGGAGAGAGTCCAAGTCCTAAATTAATATTTTGAGGTTTTTCCTCGGACCCTAAATTAACAAGTTCAAATCGTAAAGTACTACTATGGAGTTTACAATTGGTGGATTTCTTGAACCTATCCTTCAGATCATATAAATATTCTAACTTCACTATAGGTTTTGGTAAAGAATTTTCATCGGAAGATTTATTGAGATGGTTATCATGTTCATCCTCATCAATGATCTAATTTGTATAATAACCCTCATAAGTCAATAAACTTAGAATATCGTTATCATCATTAAATACTTTCCAATCCATAATGTTGTTAGGAATAGAAGGGCAAAAAATGAGCTCTATTGAAAATCTATCTGGACTAAAGTCTTCTGGAGGTATGAGTTTTGAGACAACACTACCCAAAAGGCTTGCACTAGCATTCTAAATTCTAGGAATTGAAGTTATATTGAATGCCATAAAATGTGTAGTCAACTCTTGGATTAAGGATTAATGTTTAAGGTGATTAGAAACATAGTGAATTGTATTTCTTACCTATTTAATAACAATTTCAAATCACCAAAGACTTTAAGATATTTTACGTTTAGATTAACGGATTTTTGCAATCATTTGACAAGTGCTTCATATTCAACTACATTATTAGTGCAATCAAACTCTAACTTGTAGGAAAACATGATTTTTTTCTCTATTTGAATTAACTAGAATACATCCAGCTCCTGCACCATCATTAGAATTAGATCCATCAAAATAAAGTGTCCAAAATTAATCATTAGGCTTATTTACATAATATTCTACAATATTGATACAACTTGATGCATTTGTTTGTGAGAAATTTTCTGTTTGGGATGAAACAGAATCAACCAGCAAAGGAGAACATTGGGCAGGAAAACTACCAAAGAAAGATTCTGAAAAATAATTTTCCAAAATATTGTTTGTAAAAGCTACAAGTTCATTCTCCTCATCTAGATCAGTCACATAATACTTCATATGTTTTTCCCTCTCGACTCTAATATGATTAGGTTTTCCATTGTAAGGAAGCCACAAGTGTGACCAGTCTATTGCGAAATAACCATGCAAATTTTTGGACCAATCCCTACTTAAGATGAGATCATAAAACTCAGGGATATCAACTACCAAGACGTCAATAATTTGAAATACTTTTTAATTCGAAGATAGTCTAATCAGTACCTCATTCATTTCTCCCAAAACTTTGACCTTAGTGTGATCCAACTGAATAATTTGCACAATATATTTCTTAGGTGTAGCATTTAATTTAGGGCATATTGAATAAGGGATGATATTAGAGGAAGCACCTTAATCGACTAGAAAATTCTGAACATTTTTATTTGTAGAAATCCCCATTTTAGATCACTTGATAATGCAATATACTAAAGCAAAATACTTGATCTACTTCTACAAACAAACTTGCGGAAGCTTAATCGATTTTGAGCAAGATCAAATAGAACACATATAATAGAGAATAAAAAATCAATCACACATGAACACAAAAGAATACTCTGGGGAAAGACTCAGCTAAAAACCTCGCTATCTATATTATCATACAAGTGGAAATATCTCAGGATTACACAAAGCTTTAGCTGACAAGCTATCCAGCTCTCAGTACAATCCCTTACTGCTACTCATAGACAAAATAGACAACACATATGCCTTCCGTCACCTCCTCCAACCCTCCTATTTCCTTGCACAGTTTCTCCTAGGTCCTCAAGCTACCACCTGTGTGTAATTACCTCACACACTGCTCACTAACCTCTAAAATAAATGCGCAATCCTAAAGGAGATAATTCCTTTTGCATGGATGAGTTTCCTTTATAGGAAAATTCCTCCAACTGATAGTACAATGTCCTTGTATTTAATCTCAACTGGGTCTCTGTCTGAACTAACATGCATGAGTTATTTATGAGAGAATATTCAGTTATCTGGAGAACACTAGTTTCATGCATGCATGCATTAACTGACTGAACTCACAATTAGTTCCTCAAACTATTTGGAACTAATTTAACTGGAATTAACTCAATTAACTGAGCTAACTAATTACAACTCATACTTATCTCCTTAATTAAGGAATAACTTCCTCAATCAAAGGGATAATTTTTGCATGTCTTCACAAAGACTTCATGTTTGAATTTCTCCAACTAATTAACTCAAGATGAATTAATTAATTATTTTTCAAATAGCTAGTGACACTAAATTCGAATTTTAATTCTCAATTTTGATTCAAGGACAAATCAAAATTGGAATATATCTCGAAATTCTATTTAAAGCAATGCTATTTTTAGCATTTCTATTTTTTGCTATTTCCAACAGAGTTTGAGTATATCCTGAAATGCTATTTATAGCAATGCTATTTTAGCATTTCTATTTTTAGCATTTATTGTTGCTATTTTCAACACTCCCTCTCAACAAGAAAGGCATTTAACTCGAATCCAATCCTGAACCTTTGGAATGTTTTGCATGCAACACTTCTCTGAAGTGTTATTGCTCCAGCAACTCCAGAAACAAAAAATATACAACTTGAATCAATATGATGCATCTGTCATCAAAGTCTCTGACTGTTATTGCCTCTATCGATTGAAAACTATACACCTCTATGCGCTTCAGTATCTAACTGCTCTAGCCTCTATCACTTTGATATTTTACTACATCAATCACACTAATTCCTTTTGCTGCATCTGTTCTGTCGATGGTCCTATCTCCCAGCACTGCATCTGTACTATCGATGGTCCTATCTCCTAGCACTGCATCCACATTGCACCTCCTCTCATCATGTTGCATCGTGCTGCCCAATGTTGCTGTTAAACACACATGGGCAACAAGAATAATCTGAAGGATAAAACATGAGAGTACATTTTTATTAACAAATGATTTACATTTATAGTACATGTTGTGACTGTTGGGTTTCACATCCCAAAGTCTCTTGGACTCCTTTTGTGTATTCGGCTTCCACACTAACCCATTGAGGATTAGGTGTCCAACATTCCCCCCCTTAATCTGAAGGGTTATGTATGAGTCCAAGAAGAGAGCTGTAATACAAAATGTGCAAAAAATGCATGGCAACACTAGGCTGAATGTGCTCTATGAAATGTTGGCATAAAGGGTGATGGTTTAAGGATGACCACCAACACTGGACCGCTTAGTGCAGTTCCCGAAACTCTTCCAAAACTGGTAAGAAGCTGAAGTCTTCTGCTAGAGGAAGTGCTCTTATTGTTTTGAAGAGGGAAACCTTCAACCAATAAAGGGAGGTCTCACCTCGCATAAAAGGGAGAACTTCAACCTGAAAAGGGAAGTCTCAATCGGTGATGTTTTAAGGATGACCAACAACTCTGGAATGCTTAATGCAATTCCTAGAACTCTTCCAAAACTGGCAAGAAGCTGGAGTCTTCTGCTAGAGAAAGTGTTCTCAATTTTGTTCTTGGAATTCTTCCGAAACTGGCAAGAAGCTAAAGTCTTCTGCTAGAGGAAGTGTCCCAAATTACCAATTGAAGACATGTTCACGGGCATCTTTTTTTCTGGCTACAAATTTGAATCTGGTATGGTAGGTTGTGGCTCAGGCTCGCTTGATGTGGCTTTGAAGCGTGTAGATGACCATCATTTCCCCCCTTGTTAGACACAAGATGAGATGATGGAGAAAACTCAACTGCAAGACTGTTTAATACTCTAGAACAAGTTCTGGCATGTGTTTGGAATATCTTCTTGGTTGTTGATGCCCATTTTCAAGAAGTGATCCATCTAAGATGAATCTTTGTTCTTGCAGAATGTTTGTTTTTGAAGCATATGTGTGAAGAATGGGTGGTTTTATGACAGTGCTTACATGGATGAAGATCAAAACAGTGATCTTTCACATGGCCAACTCGGTCACAATGTTGGCATTTCACAATTTGTTGTTGTTGTTGTGGATAAGGCACAAAATCTGGAAGAGCTGGAGGTGAGCTGTCATGAAGAATAGGTGAAGATGAATCATTCTCAAGAAATCCAGCAGTTTGAAATTGAATTGGCTTTGAGTAGTCTGGAATATGAAAGGACAAGTCCTTGTCATATCCAAGACTACTTTTGTGCTTGTTGTGGACAAGTTGTTCCCAAGGTCTGATGATGGGCTTGGGAAGTGCAGATTGAGTTTCTGCATATGCATGTACAACTATTGGTTTATTGGGTACTAAATCTGAACCAACTGTAACATTTTTGACTTTCTTCTGATGGGTTGTAGTGTTCTGAACAGAAACATGTTCAAAATGATTCCTCTATTTTAATTCTTCTTGTTGTAGCTAAGAGTCGAGCTGCAAAAAATCAATTTTCTTTTATGCATTTTGTAGACAGACTTGAATGTCTATGAGAGAAACTTTGTTGACTTTTAATGTATCATGATTAGTAGACAATATGAGAGTTTTGAGGAACTCTAATACTTCACTGATTCTAGCCATTTTTTTTCAATGTCAGATTTACACCTTAAAAGCTGATCACAACTACTATTCAATGCAGAAAAGTAATACCCACTCACAGTACACAAAAATATCCTTTATAAATTTCAGCAAATGATCAGTGTGCAACCAACAAGCACCAATTACAATCCATTACATAAAAAATAAGGGTTTACTCAAGACCTCCATTATGTTCTGACAATACAACCAACAAAACTTTTCTCCATAAAAGATTACAATCAGCTCACCAAACTCTTTATGTAGTAGTCGAATCAAGGAATCAATTCACTATAATGAGTTTTAAATACAATGCCACACTGGGGTAGTAGCGACTGCAAACTTGCTTGGATCCTTCAAATACCCCTTCACTTTCAAATCAGAAATGATGGCTATCAAAACTTCAACAATTATAACACCATGTCATGGACAGGACTTGAATGCTCATATGCTTTGACTGGGGTACGAATCAATATTCTCTGGGCTTGCCACTTTCTAGCAATGAAGATAAGCAATGAGAGTAAATTCCAGCAAGAACTTTCAGACCCAGAATGATGCTCCAACACGTGTTCAAGTCATAGGCATTGGAATGAGCCTCCAGCACATTGAAAAAATAGTGATAGACCTCCTTACATGTCCAAATACTTAGCAAACTGTATAGTGCTGGTCGTCTGGCTTATATTAGTCAACAATACAATGTTCTGTGGCCCCCACAATGTTAGAATAAACTCCACGCAGAAGGGCATCACAGCTACGTCCAGCAGAGGTGGTGCATTTGACCCACGTTCCAATTGATACCAATTTTGGTTATCTATCTTCCACGCACAAGAGTAGGCCCCACGTCCAGCAGAAAATATACGGCCTGGGAACAATAGAAGATAGGCCCCATAGATGTAAGTTCAACTCATTCTCTCACATGCAGTCCACAGATAACATAGAAACTGTTCAGCAGTTGGAATAACCCATAGCTATTGCTAGGTGCTCGAGCTGCTCTTTCTAAGAGGAAAATCGAATAATTTCCCTTTCACAATTCAATTACCACGATGAGAATAGTGCTCTCCATAATCAATCAACTTCCCTTCCAAATCCACTGTCATTGCCTTCTAAGTAGAAACATTGATTACCAGCTCAGTCTTTTGGAGAGGCTGGAGGCATGTATGGCATCCAATCAGTGTCATTGCATCATATGGTCGGTGCTCATTCAATGGGACTAAACTCAATACAGATGCTTGTTGCCAATGCATCTGCAATTATGGAAGCCTTTGTAGGTGTCCTACCACGAGGAGTAATGGGTAATAATGATAGATGCACTGTTCTGGTTGCCAACTTAAACCTCGAGAAAATAGATGAAGATAAGATTTTCAATTTGTTCTCCATCTACGGAAATATATTACGCCTTAAGTTACTCTGGAACAAGCCTGATCATGCCCTGATCCAGATGGCAGATGGTTTACAAGCAAAATTGGTTGTCAACCTTTTTTTTGAAGGGAGCTTTGCTATTCAGAATACGATTAGAAGTTAACTTTTCAAAACATCCACAGATACACCCATCTTCAGACTCTATTGTTTACTCAAGCTCTAAATTGAACCATTTTAACCATAATATGGAAAATAATTACCGATGTTGTGTTCTCCAAACCTAGTTGCTCTTGTCCCGATCTCTTATTCCTAAATCTTTGTCAAATTCTAGTGGACGCTATTGCTTATGTTCACCTACAACCCATGTGGGATATTTTCATTGTAGAATTCATCGACGAAGTTACAAAAGTTAGGTGCGGACATGGAATAATGCCAAAACTATTGATAACAAAGTTTCCCAAGATTTTTTCCACGCTTTCTTATGTTTATTCGATTCGAAACCCCTTTGAATCCTTTTACTCTCAATACCTCTTCCAAAAACATAAGAGAACTTTGTTGGGTAGGCAGTTTAATAACTGAAGACAAATGCAGGATATTCAAGATTGCTTCATTGGCTTGACGACATTCAATGAATAGTCAAGTACAAGGAAGTAATGAAAGAGTTTACCTCACATGAGGCATCGTGAAGATGCCATTTCTGTTCACATTCCCAGCTTGACCATTTCCTTTTCACGCCATTAAATTATCTCATCAGTTTCTCGTCATCATGGGAATCGCTGGAGAGGCCTTGAAGGTCATTCACAATTTAGGAGCCGTTTCACCATGTCAAAGAATAATGGTAAATCACAACGTTGTTATACCAGTAACACCAGTACGTAGACTTTTATAGGCCGCAGGTAGTAATACATTGCCTAGTTGCAGATCTGATGCGCTCAACTAATAAAATAAATGGTCAGGTAATGAGGACTAGGCCAACACTATCCAAGGCATCTCAGACCAGTTGCGTAGGGAATAACAACATGCCAATTTTATTTTATTTTTCTTTTTCTACCTAAGGCATAGACTGTGAGGAAGAAAACTACACATACCACACATAATGGCTCTGATACCATGTTAAACACACATGGGCAACAAGAATAATCTGAAGGATAAAACATGAGAGTACATTTTTATTAACAAATGGTTTACATTTATAGTACATGTTGTGACCATTGGGTTTCACATCCCAAGGTCTCTTGGACTCCTTTTGTCTATTCGGCTTCCACACTAACCCATTGAGGATTAGGTGTCCAACAGTTGTACTGCAACTCAGTTACTGAGAAGTAAGTAACTGATCCCCCAACTGACTTTCTTGTTGGGATAGAAACACCCTCTGATGCTGAAGCTCCCTCTGCCGCTCCATCTGCATCTGTCTCTACCCACTTAGCCAGTCCTGCTACTCCTCGTCGGGGCTCCCATAGCAAGGTCTAATTAAAGAGGTTGGGTACCTCAAGGATCCTGCCCTTATTTTAGCCTTATTGGGACTATCACTCCACATCGCCCCACCTCCCACCTGGAGGTATGGTTGTGATCCTTATGCCCACTTGGCCTGAAATTTCCCCCTACTAGAGGTCTCTGCATGAGTGTATGCCTCCACTCGGTCTCCTATCAGCTTCTCTAGTTGTGGCTGCTCTACAACCTCTTGAAGTTGCTTCACCAATTTTGGCTCCTCCACAATTGTATGAGACTTCTTCTGGCACTGCATGTTGAGAGGCAATGTACTCTCCCTCTCAACCACAAAGTCTCCAACACTCGCCTTACTCCTCAAGGCTTTGCATGCATCTTGAATCTCAAGAGCATACAGGTTCTTGACTCATGAACCTATCTACTTCACTTGTCTCATGGTGATGTGTATAAGGAAAATTTTTCCCTTATTGAAGACTACATCATAGCCTTTGTCCTCCAACATCGTGATTGATACCAAGTTCTTCTTCAGTCCTTGCACATACTTCACATCTATCAAGGTAATGCAAGCTCCATGCTTCCTCTAAAAAGAAACCTTGCCCACACCTGAAACACTATACTTTTCATCATTACCCATCTCTATAAGTATCTTGAGGTATTTCTCCTCCAAGGTACTAAACGAACTCTTATCGTCGGTCATGTGGAATGAGGCTTCACTGTCAAGAAAAAAACCACAACCCATCATCGATGAAACCATGGATTCAATGAGGGTAAAATCCAATTTGAACTTAGAGGCCAATGCCTCACCTTCAGATCCTCCCTTGGATCCCCTCTTGGATTTGTTTAATGGAAAATTAGTTGCATAATGGCCCACCTCATGAAAATTAAAGCATCTCACTTTAGATTTGTCAATCTTCTTCCCTCCATGAGAAGAACTCAATTTGGATGAGAATCCTTCTCCTTCCATTTCTTTGCATTACTCGCTAAGGTGAAACTTTCTTCATCCTCCTTGGATGAAGAACCATCTCTGGTGCTTCTCTTGATCTCCTCCTGCATCAGATCCGACCACACTCGTTCCTAATCTGGAAATTTCCCTCTTTCATTCACTGAGTCCTGGTAGCTATGCCAGCTCTTAAGAAGACTGAGGAGAGCAAGACTCACCATGTCATCATCGGCTGTCGTGATTCCTACACTTCCAAGCTCATCCCTGCAGGTGGTGAGCTTGTTCAGATATGTAGATATCGTGTCGCCCTTTTTGCACTTGATTTTTCGAAGCTTGTTCTTTAGCGCAAGCTTCCTCTAGTCGTTGTTGTTCTGATATAGATCCTTCAATGTCTTTCACATTGAAAACAGAGTCTCCTTCCCATGGAGACTTGAGACAATATGGTCTCGAACTCCCTCCAGAAGAATCCTCCTCGCTCTAGCCACACATTTCTTCCATTCTGCCAATTCTTGGGCATTCATTGTTGTTGGCTTGGGGACTTCTTGATCAATGAAGTCCTTCAAACCGTTGTCCTCTAATTCCGCTTCCATGTGATCCTTCTAGGCTATATAATTCGAGTTTCCATCTAGGGCATACTCGAGTCTCAAACCATTGAACACCATTGGTGAACTTTGAGATGTGATAAGAATTTGATCTCTATAATCAAGAACTTCAAACTTCAAACTTCTCCCTTCTTTGTATATTTTTCTCTGCTTTGATCAACTTGGCTCCGATACCATGTAGAATTTTTCTACAAATCAGCTTGCTCTGATACCATGTAGAAATTCTTACCGGTAGATTAAACTAACAATGCAATATACTAAAGTAAAATACTTGATCTACTTCTACAAACAAACTTGCAGAAGCTTAATCGATTTTGAGCAAGATCAAATAGAACACATATAACAGAGAATAAGAAATCAATCACACATGAACACAGAAGAATACTATGGGGAAAGCCTCAACTAAAACCCCGCTATCTGTATTATCATACAAGTGGAAATATCTCAGGATTACACAAAGCTTTAGATCACAAGCTATCCAGCTCTCAGTACAATCCCTCACTACTGCTCATAGACAGAATAGACAACACATATGCCTTCCTTCAGTCCTCCAACCCTCCTATTTCCTTGCGCAGTTTCTCCTGGGTCCTCAAGCTGCCACCTGTGTGTAATTACCTCACACACTGCTCACTAACCTCTGAAATAAATGCGCAATACTAAAGGAGATAATTCCTTCTGCATGGATGAGTTTCCTTTATAGGAAAATTCCTCCAACTGATAGTACAATTTCCCTATCTTTAATCTACCCTGGGTCTCTGTTTGAACTAACATGCATGAGTTATTTATGAGAGAATATTCAGTTATTTGGATAACACTAGTTGCATGCATGCATGCATTAACTGACTGAACTCACAATTAGTTCCTCCAACTTCTTGGAACTAATTTAACTGGACCTAACTCAGTTAACTGAGTTAACTAATTACAACTCATCCTTATCTCCTTAATTAAGGGATAACTTCCTCAATCAAAGGGATAACTGTTGCATGTCTTCACAAAGACTTCATGTTTGAATTTCTCCAACTAATTAACTCAAGATGAATTAATTAATTATTTTTCAAATAACTAGTGACACTAAATTCGAATTTTAATTCTCAATTTCAATTCAAGGACAAATCAAAATTGGAATATATCCCGAAATACTATTTATAGCAATGTTATTTTTAGCATTTCTATTTTTTGCTATTTTCAACATAGTTGGAGTATATCCTGAAATGCTATTTATAGAAATTCTATTTTTAGCATTTCTTGTTGCTATTTTCAACAATATCAACTACCAAGATGTCAATAATTTGAAATGCTTTTTAATTCGAAGATAGTCTAATCAGTACCTCATTCATTTCTCCCAAAACTTGGACCTTAGTTTGAGCCAACTAAATAATTTGCATAATATATTTCTTAGGTGTAACATTTAATTTAGGGCATACCGAATAAGGCATGATATTAGAGGAAGCACCTTAATTGACTAAACAATTCTAAACATTTTTATTAAAGATTTCAAAAGTCAGAAGAAATGGAAGAGTGTGGGAATTAGACCTATCTCCTATCATAATTGCATTAGAACGGTCCAACTTATCTATATAGTCATTTGGTGGTTTATTCTTTCCTTTTGAAACTTTTGAAGTGACAACAATTGTAGGTAAAGTAGATGAAGGGACAACATTTAACTCATTAAGTAACATTTTTTGTTGCTATTTCAATTTAATGACTTCATACAAGGAAATATTGGCTTCGATCTTTTTCATATCCTCTACTATGTTGTATTCAATGGAATCAGAGATTAAAGTTTTCTATGAAGAAGGAGAAGAAGAAGATGATTTTTGAGTGCTTGGAGAAGGATCAGATGACTGATTGGAAAGGTTTTTAGGCATACCTTTCTCTTTTGCTGAGTTATTGCGATTTTTATTTTTATTTTTGCTAGTTAGAGTGGTGTCTATTGCTCCTTTACTTCAGGTACTGATTGGGAGGGCTTCCTTCTTCTTCATTCTCTGAAGTAGTAAGAATAAAGTCCCACATGCCATGAGCTTCTACTATCTCTTCTTCTTATGTTTCTTCTGCATATGTAGCTGCTTCTTCTTCTTCATCCTCATCATTGGAGTTTGCATTTGAAATTTGAGTAGGACGTTGAGGTTGAGCAAGTTCATTCTTTTTTAATGGTCTAAAAGATTTTCTTGAGGATTCAAAAGCCTACTTTTTAAGTTCCACCATTTCATTAAACATAGTTTTGAGGACCTTTTTCAATCCCTCAAAATCATAAGGATATTTGGAGGCTTTCTTCTTAGGTTCTTCCTTGAAAGTTACCTTCTTAGTCTATTTCCTTTCCTCTGTAGAAGATTTTTTTTCAAGGGCTAGTACCCTTTTTTCAACAGCCATAGCCTCTTTCATATTATCAACAAGTACAGTTTTTTGAGTTGTATCGAAAAACATTGCAATATTTGAAGGAAGGGTGCTAATATACCATTCAATCTGGACATCAACACTAGGTATAGAAGCAATCGGGATCTTATTTAATAACTTATTGAACCATGAATTAAAATCTTTTATTTTCTCATTCAGGGTAGACTTAAGATTTGAAAAGTCATAAATCAAAGTAGCAATTGTTTTTCATCCCCAAATTTCTTTAAAAATTATTCTTCAAAAGTGTCCCAATCTATAGTGGATCCAGCGGGTATAGAAAAATACTAGGACCCTGTAGATCCTTGAAATGTGTAAGGGGATAACTTACTTACTAACTACATCTTCTTTTGAAATCCCATTAAGATTGATTGCCAACATAAAATTATGAAGGTGTTCCTCTGCAGGTGAATCAATAGTTCTTTTCCAATTTTTACTTTACGAGTTAAGATCACTTAGATAAACACAAAATGGACAATAAAAATAAATACTTTAATCAGAAATAATGAGGACTCCAACCCTCTTATTTACAATAAATAAAGTACAATAATAATTACAGCTCCAACCCTAGATGAAGACACCAATCTCCAATCCACTAGGCTCCAACCTGTACTTTGTGACGCACCGACTTAGGCCTGACGAGGCTCCAACCTCTAGGGATCCAACCATATCTTCCCAAGGTACCAACCTTTTCTCTATGAGGCACCAACCTCTATGGCTCCAACCCTCTCACTGGTACATGCTACAACCTAGTCTTCTTGAGGACTCCTATCCTTTATGGCTCCAACCCACGACTTCAATTCTTCAAAATAAGGTCAATGATTCTTCAAGGCTTCCAATGTCTTTTGCAACAAGCCCTGACCATATCTTCAATGATGCTCTCAATCAATCTTCAATAACTCTTCATTCATCTATGCCAACTTTGTGATTCTCAATACGTGTCTCCACATCTCTTCACGATAGCCAAACAATTTTCTTCAAGGTTAATCCATGAGGGCATCAGTCATGCATCAAAGGTCTCCACTAATTCAGTTGCTTCAATATGCTCTAAGCTTAATGAAGCTTCCTTACAAGCCTTCTATGATGTTACTTTTAAAAATTGCTTCACTATATCCTCAATCCTCCTTCAATAATAACATAAGGCAACTCCTAAGAAGTCCATAAAAAGGTCAAAATAAAAAAAGGACACAGATAACATAGCTCTAAATCTAAGTATATAAGGCACACAAATGTGTGCACAAATCTATGTTTTGATTATTATTACTACTATCCAAGCCAAAGGTGAACGCCTTCAATAATTAGTTCACAAACTACTCTTCCAAGGTCTGCAACAAATGTGGTTTTTACTTCATATACTTCTACAGGACTTCTTTATATTCTTTAGTCAAAAATTTGTGTTGGTCACAAATTCGAGCTTTCTTTTGCAAATCAATGCCTAGCCAAAAGTTTGTTCTTCCTTTTTATGCTAAGTCAGAGCTTTGTCAGGGCTTATAAGGTAAGTTCTTCAATAATCCTCCTATTCCAAGGTCTGATTCTTGCTTCTGTGACTGATCCGTAATTAGTATTATGTTTAATCCAAGGTATGCTCCTTGTCTATCCCAAGGTAATGCTTGATTCCTGAGCCTGGTCCAAGATTCTACAAATCTAAGTTTTGTAGCAAATTTTCCATGGGTAGAAGATAATTTTAAAGGTCTGCACAAAATCGGTTCATAGAAAACATCTTTCAACAGATTTATCCAATTTAGAAATCTCTCCATTCCTTGTCATCCTCATGCCCTTTTTTCACTATTCTGATCCCTTTCTTCACCGAAAATGCTATACATCATAGGTTTGAGCTTCAAGTCGTATCTTCTTCTTTAAATCTTCTGCTCCCATCTATTTTCTCCACGCTCTTATATTTTACTGCAAGAGATCGAGATGTGAACTCCGCTTCTGCTTCTATCTTTTCTTCATCGAGATCCGCTCATCAAATTAGCTCGAGTCATCATTTATTTATATAATTTTAAACAGAGGAACCATGATATTTCTTAGGAGGGAGAGTCGACTTCTGTTTGGAATTGGGGATGACTTGAATTAGTGGAGCCCACAAACATTAAACATGTTTCAGCAATAATATGAAACTGATACCTCCAACGTTCAATGTGTAATTTGTTTAAATATGTATTGTTAGAAATCAACGTTTTGGGAATTATTTAGTTGTTGTCGGGTACTTTTTCTTTTTCTTTCTCTTTTTTTAGGCGGGGAAGGTAACCCCGCTGGAAAACCACATTACATTCGTATTATACACTATACAGTCACATCAAGCCTCGTCATCAACCGTCAAATCATCGGAATAAACCAACATCCTCCGAAATTGCGCCAGCAACTGCTGCGTCGCAGGAATCGAACGTGGCCGGGTTGCATGAAACCGACTTCCCCGAACACTATGCCATGCACCTCAAGTGCATGGGGTCCATTATCTAACAACGTTACCTCTTCATTTTTTTAATAATGTCCAATGTTTTTAGATTAGTGAAACATTCAAGTATATATGTCCCCTATATATATTCCTTGTACATATATTTCAAAAGTTAGATTTATAATTCATGAATTTGGCATATGCATTTAGAGCTTAGAGCTTTAGGTGTTTTGTAATTTGGGACTAGTAACTTAGTGTTAGGGTTTAGGAATTTAGGATTAGAGTTTGGCAATAATTTTTTAGGGTTGTATTAATTAGTAGATTCATCATTGGAGGTTTTTCGTTAGGGTATGTTTAGGATACATGTTTAGGAGGTTTTTCATTTGGGTATGTCTAGGGTACATGTTAAGGGTTTTTTTAATCAAGCTAAGGTTAAGGTTTTAACGTAAGGACATATTTTACATAGATCTAGGGTTTCCAAGGACAAGGGCATAAAGAGAGTCTTCAATGAGGTTAAGACAACATCACAAATGTTAGGGCAATATTTGGCAATCAAAAATCCAACTCTAGGTTTGGTCATCTTCAACAATGTCATATGGACATTAATGACAACTTAGACCAACAATCAACAAGTACAATTTTATGAGCTTTGTTGAGAAACATTGCATATTTGAAAAGGGAGCTAATATGCCATTCAATTTGGACATCAACACCAAGTCTAGAAGTATTCAGGCTTTTATTTAATAACTTATTGAACCTCGAATTAAAATACTTTATTTTATCATTCGGGGTAGACTTAAGATTTGATAAGTCATTAGTCATAGTAGTAACTGTTCAGTCATCCCCATATTTCTTTAAAAATTGTTCTTTGAAAGTGTCCCAATCTGTAATGGATCCAACTGGTAAAGAAAAATACTAGGACCCTACATATCCTTCAAATGTGTAAGGGAATAACTGTTGATTTTTAATGTACCTTGGACAAGTGGTTTCCCATGGGTTAGTCTCTACCTATGGAAAAGTGTCCAAAATAATTATTTTCCTAAGTGTGACTTTATAAAGTGAAAGTGACTTCATAAGTAGTAAAGTCAATGCTAAATTATAAAGTGAAAAGTGACTTTAGACATAAAGTACAATGTGGGTACTTTATTTAATGGGTGAGTTAAAAAATAGAAAGTGAGAATTAAATGCACATTTATTCTCATTCTTTGATCTAAATGAATCTGAACCATTAGATCTTAGGGTTTCCCAAAACTCATTTGGGGAAACAAAAGGGGGGGAATAAAAGAGAGACTTCATTCATTCTTCATAAGCATGTTGAAGAAAGGAGGTTGAGAGTTGGAGAAAGTTATGAAGGAGAAATTTGTTGCAGCAAGCTGAAGGAGTGATTTATGGGCAAATATGGGCACATAAATCAAGGTACAGAGGACATCAGAAGGTACAATACGAACATCATTTAATGTTATGAGCTGCATGTCATTCAAGAGAAGTTTTTTACATTCTTTTTTTGAAAAATTTGTACAGTTCGTACTGCAGTACGGAAATCCATACAATACAGTTCGTAGCCATACAATACATATTTTCAGCTTCAATTGGGCATGGAAATCGAGGCAAAGTGGGAACGGATTTCAAGGAGTTTTGGGTTGAAGAGATAAGTTGTATTTTTTTGTTTTGTTTTGTCTACAAATGTATTTTTCCTGAACTTAAAACATAAATAAATTTGAAGAGCTTTCTAACAGGTTTTCCCCAAAGCAGATTGAATGGGTTTTGCCTGGGTCTAAGTTGACCAAAAATCTGTGTGTATTTTTATGTATGTTGTTGGTATGTTTATGTCCATATTTATTTTCAGCATGTGTTGACAGTCCCATGTGTTTTAATTTGAAAATTTCATTTCCAGAATTCTATATGTTGAATGTATGTTTATGGGAAAGAGCATTTAACTGAATGGGAGTGATAAGGTGAAATTAAAACCAGGTTGGGATTGCAGGAAATTTATTAGTCATCAAATTTCAACAATAACCTACAAACTACATCTTCTTTTGAAACCCCATTAAGATTGATTGCCAACATAAAATTATGAAGGTGTTCCTCTGCAGATAAATCATCATCTGGATTATATTTTAGTAACCACCTTGTTAGGATGGGGTCCCCTGGGTCAGTTTTGGGGTTAAGATAACCCAAGTTTTGATACAGTTTTGTAATTAATGTAAAGTCTCCGCGATTTATGGATGTGGAGCGCATAGATGAATAGGAGTAATAGGGGCTTGGCCCCTTATTCTATGTAAAGTTTGAGTCAGTTTTGAGATTCACCCATGGTCTGCAGACCATGGCATTGTATGAAAAAGGGACATAAATAGGTGTGTCTTAGAGAGTCTAAGGCATGTTTTGTTATGTTAGTTGATGATGGATGAGAAGTGATAGCGAAGAGAAGTGGGTAAGATAGAAGGAAGAGTCTGTAGCTGAGTGCGCAAAACCCTGTAGCTATGTGCGTAGGGTAGTTTTGAGTCTGTAACCTTGAATTGAAGATCAATAAATAAAGTTTTCGAAGAATTCTTGTGTATTTCTGTTTATTTTTGTTAATTCTATGTGTTGTCGATGAATGATGTGTTTTATGAAATATTGGTTGAATGTTACGTGATTCTCTTGAATAAGTGTTAATGATGTACACAATTCATGTCTAAGTATTTTCGCGAAGACTTTGATGAATTCTTTGATGTTTACTAATAACATAAGTAAATTTGCGCAAACCCTAATTTAGGACTACTCTCAGATGCGCGTAAGTAGACATATTGACTCTTAAGGGCTGCACAGACTGATTGTAGACTTTCATAAAGGTCTGAAGGCTATTTTAATGGAGTTGCAGAAGTGTGCCCTAAGAGTGTATTGATCTGAGCGAAGGCGGATTTGAGGCACTGGAAGATGTCACACTAGTCTCTAGATGCAAAAACTTGGTTCTTGCATTCCCCCATACTGCTACGGGTGACGCTGTAGCCTGCGTTACGCGAGTTGTTGCCGAAAGGGCCAGTAGTGTAGGGTTTTGTTGGTTGGCGCAACTAACTCTGAACCTGGGTCAAGACCCCCTAAGCCAACAAATGGTTCTGTTGCTGGGACCAGGATTTGCTTGAAATATATGCATGATGTCGCATTATTGGAATCCGACAAAGAAAGAAATGAAAAGTGGGTGGATCGGAAGATTCACGAGTTTGTGGTGCAAGAAAACATGAATTTGTGCATGTGAAAGGAAGAGTGGTTAAACAGGTATATGTATACAGAGATACATGATATC
Organism: Pinus taeda; assembly: GCA_000404065.3. Classification (NCBI taxonomy): domain Eukaryota; kingdom Viridiplantae; phylum Streptophyta; class Pinopsida; order Pinales; family Pinaceae; genus Pinus; species Pinus taeda. The sequence goes on along the minus strand of APFE030307779.1, from coordinate 55,880 downwards.
TTCTTCTACACTTTTCCCATTAAACTATATGAGTGGTTAGCCAAATTAACAGACAGTCAAGGAAGGCAGAAGCTTGATAGCCCTATAGTGTGGACTCTAGAATTAGTGCGATGGCTAGAAACCTCTGAAAACAAGATCGCACGGGTTGTCGATCATTGGCTCGATTAGATTCTAGGAGGATTTATTATAGAATTTGCAGTTGATGCCTCAGTTAGCTATAGCGAAGCGGAGCGACGATTTTTCAAAAGACCGAGAGGTAAGTATTTAAGATATTTGAATATTTGGATTAAAATGTTGTTATGTGAAAAACGGGTGATGCCATTACCGTGATGTTCGAGGTTACGCGAAGTGGAAGGCTCTTTAGAGATCAAGAGAGATCAGGTCCAGAATATAGTTCGTTAATTAGACCACCTTCAAGCGACGATGAAGGAGTGGTACAGGCTTCACTGCGAAGTGTTGTCCAGCTGATAACGTAGGGTTTTCCACGAACACATCATCCATCCACTCCGCCTCCACCTCGACCTACACCGCATACACCTTCGCCCACACCTCAACCTCCCCCACCACCATTCAACATGGTGAACAGGATGAAGCTACCAATTTTCAAAGGCATAGGGAGTGAAGATACAGATCATTTTTGGTTTGTTGTGAATGTTGTTTGGACAACGCAACAGATTATTGATGACAATATAAAGAAGGCACAGTTGGTTACCACTTTATAGGATCGCACGCTAACTTTGTATATCAAGTATTGTTCTAATAGTCCTCTTGCATCGCTAGTAGAGACTAAGGCGAATTTAAACAAGGAGTTTAGTAAGCCTAAGTTTGACTCACAGTTAGTAATTGGATTCAAGGAACTCATGATGAGGGTCGATGAGACGTCGTGGGAATTTGATCAAATGTTGAAGTGTCAGATTCGAGAACCTAACATGCAACTCATAAATAGTCAGCATCGCAAATGGTTTATAGCTTTGCTTTTGCCCCACTTGAGGATCGCTCTGTCACAATAGAAGATAGGAACATAGGAAGAAGAATTGGAAATTGCGATGAGGTTTCATGCATCACCTATTCAGGATGCGACCTTGGGGGAACAATAAATCCACTTCCAGTTACAGAGCCTACACCTAGAATTGCAGAGTTTGAAGAAAGACAAGGAGACTAAATCGGAAGTGCACGTGGAAGTTTGGTGTTTGAAGTGCAAGATCCCGGGGCACAATAAAGACCATTGTCCATTGCATGCAAATTATATTACAAGAGGGGCGCTAATTCCCCTAAAGCTAGAAGCTCCAGCGAGGCCAAGAGTGGGGGTTGTGTTATGGTGCGCTATTTGTCAGGTTACTGGAAAACATGCGATGATAATTGTCATTTACTTCAAAAGTTCATCCAGATACCCCAACAATTGTTTTTTTATTTCTTCAAATCGGTGGGCCACGATAACTGCCACTTCCACAACTATGAGTTGATGATGGAACGAAAACCTACATATCGGATGCAAGAAAAAACTCGGCCTCCAAAGCAGGGCACTGGAGGAGCACGTAGAGGTTATCAGGGATGAGGACGGGGCCAAGGAGGAGGAGGTCCTGGTAGAGGTTCTGGTCAGATTATCTGCTACAACTGCGGACAGCCAAGGCACTACGTGTGAGAATGCTAGAATCAGACATGCACGTCATGTCAATACTGCAGCCAATTTGAGCATACTATAGAAGAGTGCCCGATGCTGATAGCTAAAATGCAAGAGAAAAAAGAGCAGCCTCAAGAGCCTACACATAAATTACAAATGATGAGAGTTGAGCCCCACGAGGAGGATCAAAGCATGAATATAGTGCTAAGAAGTGGAATAATGACTAGTGATGATAAAGGTAAACAACCTGAAGAGGATGGTTGGGTCCGCAAGGTCCCAGAGAAGGAAGTTGGTCTTGATCTGAATCGCGCTAAGGAAACATTTATGGAAGCTAAGAAAAGCTTCGTTGAGGCGTCCACCTCAGGAAGTCAGAACAAGGTGCAAGAAACCAGCGCACCTGTAGAGGTTAATCCCTTTGTACTCACTATGTTTTTGGAGACCTGCATAAAATTGTTGTGCGATAGAAAAGGTGTGGAAGGCCTATAGGAATTAATAAACAAATGTGCTAGAAAAGATAAGGTCCCTAATGGACACCAAGTGGTCAGAAAAATTGGCAAACATAAGGCACAAACAAGACAGGATATGAGGCTCACTGCGCAGATAGGTGATTATGAAATGGACCAAGTCGTCTTGGATCTGGAGTCTGATGCAAACGTATTACCAAAAAAAAACATGGGAAAGAATGGGGAGACTCGTGTTGTAGTGGTCTCCGATTCAAATCAGAATGGCGAAACAATAGAAAATTATCCCCACGGGATGATTATATGGAGTAACTGTTGATATATAAGGTGTGAGTGTGATGGCCGACTTTGAAGTTATAGAGGTCATTGATGACAATAGTCTATACCCTGCACTCCTGGGAATTGAAGTTATGAAACCAGCTCAAGAAAAGATAGAAAAGATAGATCAACGCCTTAGAATTCAGCCTCTTCGAGGGGGCA
>APFE030307779.1:34092-48792 GCA_000404065.3 Pinus taeda | reverse complement strand
AAGGATAACCTCACTTTGGTGCAGAATATAATGAAACAACAAGCAGATCAACATCGCAGTGAAAGAAGTTTTTATGTAGGTGACTGGGTATTTCTACGGCTACAACCATATAAGCAAATGTCCCTCAAGCAAGCTAAGAAGGATAATAAATTATCACCAAAGTATTATGGTCCATACAAGGTGTTGCAAAATATTGGTACTATGGCATACAAATTTGAGCTTCCTGCATCTTGTCGATTGCACCTAGTTTTCTATGTTTCATGTTTAAAGAAGGTTATAGGCGATAAGCTCCCAGTCAAACAATGTTGCTAGAACTTGACGAGGAAGGAAAAATCATATTGGAACCAGAAGAAGTCACAAAAAAAAGAACTCGAAAGCTACGAAATCGATCAATTTCAGAGTATCTTATCAAGTGGAAGAACTTATCTGCAGAAGATTCCACATGGGAGGATGAGAATTTTATACAAAAGCATCCAAAACTACTCAAGCATTGAGGACATCACTTTTTTGAAGGAGAGGGGCATGTTGGGTCCCTATAATACTAGTGATTACCCCATTACTATTGTAGTTGTACCCCTTATTAATATTGTTGTGCCCCTATTGTCCCCATATTGTTATTATTGTGCCCCATAGAATCCTCTATTGTTATTTTTGTGGCTTTTATATTATTTTGTTAGTCGGCTGGTTTATTTGTGGACTCCTTAGACTCCATATATAGAAAGGAGGTTTTATCATTTGAATCATCCAAGAATTGTTCATTTATGTAATGTAAAGGAGGTTTCCCCCTCGAAGAGGCTGAATTCTAAAGCGTTGATCTATCTTTTATTGAGCTGGTCTCATAACAGAATTTCCTTGCTTTTCTTGAGCAAATTTAGGGATAAATATCTAGATATTTGTTAGTAGATTCATTGGTTTGACCCACCGAACTTCCCTTAGTTTCACTAACGATTTCCTTGGTCTAACAACTTGAGTTAGTAGGATCACTAACGCACCCTTAGGCTTGGTAAAAATCTTTATAAATCAGGTTCTCAGTGTGCAACCAGCGTTAGTGTGAAGTCAAGGCTTGCAATTGTGGTATTTGCTTCAGTCATGCTATCTTTCACCTCTGAGTTGATGAGGAGGTCATTTTGTTGTATAACAATGGAAAGCTACAGGAAGTTCTGGGAAGTGGTCTGGGGACTAGCTTGGAAAAGTGGCTCAAATATCGGAACTGCAAGCACATAAATAAGGATCTAATGCCATAACCGCATGCAGGCAGGATCATTCATGGGGTTGGAGCCTCATAAATTCATGCATGAAATATTTTGGGTGTGGTTATGGTCCTAAGGTAGTGAAAAAGAGTTCCATCTCAGGGATTGGTCACCTGGGGTGGTTGTTTAGCTCCTGAGTCATATGTATCCCCTAAGGAATGTCAATGAGTCTTCAGTTTGTAGGCCACACTTAACTAGAATTTGGAGGTCACGTCATGTCATAGTATCACTCATCTCATGTTTACCCTGGAGGGCTTGTGAAAGTGGGTAAATGTGGGAGGAGGCGTTTTCAAATTGGTATCATAACTTCCAGTTTCAAACACTTTGACTAGATGGGCTAAGTGCATATGATCATGCATGCTTGACAATCATTATATGTTCATCATGAATGTATGTAGGTTGCTTCTTGTTATAAACCTCATGATATGGTTCATGTATGCAGTTAGTGTTATCATACATGATGTCGAGATGTTGATATGATTTCAATGTAAATATACATGTATCATGATAATATATACTTGTTTGTGCATATGTGATAACCTCCCCTAAACTTCATTAAGGTATGATTTTGATTATGGTATCTATTTGGTTTAGCTAACATGATATGTTTGCAGGAAGAAGAAGATCAAAGACGACAAGCAAAATGGTGGATTATAGTTCACATGACACTCCCTACATATCGGTCGATTATTAAGGAGATGAATACTCTCTTGACATAGCAGACACATTGATGAGTTTAAGGGCAGATATCAGAAGTTGCAAAGAAGATAACAATAGGTTGATTGAGGCATAGGAAATACATGCAAGGGCTCAAGAAAAGAAGGTAGAGGTTGATGTGGTGATTCTACAAAGTCTTTCAGAGTTGTAGAAGCATGGGAGTATGGGGATTAGTTATAGAGATAGGAAGGAGGAGAAGACTAATAGGGCATATGGTAGAAAGTCCTGATTAGGACATAGGTTGGATAGAGAGGACACCGTCATAGGTGGAAGATCATTGGACATACCTGATAGGAGTACTAGTATGTATGGGATTTATTCTAGTTCTTCTTCAAGGAGACATCTCATCATCACCAGATCATCCTTATAGTAGGAGCGAGTATTTTCCAGAGTAGTTCAAGAAAGTAAATCCTCCTACTTTTGATGGAAAGATGAAGAAGTCAAAAGATGCAAAAGCATGGTTGCTTGGGATGAATAATTTCTTCAAACTGCATGACTAGTCAAAGAACTAGAAAGCCAAACTAGTCACTTTTAGTCTCAAAGGGAATGTAAACATCTAGTTGGAAGATGTGAATAATGTTAGAGGCATTAGAGAAGAGGAGATGATTTGGGATGAATTCAAGAGACTCTTCAAGAAGTACCTATCTAAGAGGTATTATGATGATAGGGATAAGGAGTTTTATGAGCTGCAGATGGGTTCTATGATAGATGATGAGTACACTAGTAGGTTCCTTGAGTTGCTAAAGTATGTACCTTACCTCAAGGATGAGAAATCGAAGATTCAAAGGGTCATCAGTGGTTTGCTAGAAACATTCAGAGATCAGATTGAGTTTTATGAGCCTCAGTAGCTAGAGGAAGCCATCAGGAAATTGAAGCATTTCTATAAGAAGTTGAAGTGAAAGGCTGAGCCTAAGCATGACTGGAGAGGGAATGAGAAGAATAAAGGAAAATGGCCTTAAAAGCGAGAATGACCTTAGGATTTAAGTGAGAAAGATAATGTGGCTCCTTATAAGAAGTCTAATGCATCAGAGACGGTATATGGACCTCAAACTAGAGAGAAACATAATAGAGGTAGTGGCAGAGAACAGTTGCAGTGTTGGATTTGTGGCAAGGATCGTCACAAGAAGGATTTTCCATTGTACCAGGGTGGCATGCCTTAGATTTACAGTGCTCAAGATGCACAAACAAATTTTCCTCATATTTATGCAGTAGTGGATGATATGAAATTTGATCATCATGCATCCATTATTGAGATGGAAGGTAAGATTCATGATCAATTTCTTTCTATTTTGATTGATCCTAGATCTAACTATAGATATATTGTTCCTAACCTGGTGGATAAGTGTGGCCTAATTAAAGAAGTGTCTGCAAAATCTTAGTTGGTGCAATTGCCTACAAGGACCATGAAAAGAGTTCACCATTAGGTGAGATATTGTGCATTTGAGTTTAGTGGTATGCCTACATCAATGCATCTAAATGTGCTTCCTTTGGGATCATACAATATGCTTTTAAGCATGGACTGGTTATTCATTCACAAGAATAAAGTGGATTGTTATGAAAAGGCTATTGAGTTCCTGGATGATGATGGAGAAAGGAGAAACTTGCAGGGAAAGAAGAATACTACATTAGTGAGGATGGTTATAGCTATGCGGGTTAAGTGTGGATACAGGAAGAGGTGTGTATTGTTTGCAGTGTATATTTTCAATGACAAAGGGGAGGATGTTGAGAATGGTGAAGTCCTTAAGAGGTACGTTGTCTTACAACAATTTCAGGATGTATTTCCCGCAGATAATTTAGTCACTGCCTTATATGGAAGTGAATTTATCTATTTAGTTGGTACTAGGAGTAGCACCAGCATCAAAGGCACCTTTTAGGATGAGCACTCCAGAGTTGGTGGAATTGAAGTTGCAGTTGAAGGAAATTATTGACAAGAGATACATAAGGCCAAGTGTATCGCCTTGGGGTGCACCAATATTGTTTGTAAAGAAGAATGATGGTAGTCTAAGATTATGTATTGATTATAGGAAATTGAACAAGGTGACCATCAAGAACAAGTATCCATTTCTAAGTATTGACAACTTGTTTGATCAACTAAAGGGAGAAACGATGTCCTCGGATATTGATCTGAGATCAATATATCATTAGGTGTGCATTAAATAAAAATACATCTACAAGAATGCATTATGTACCAAGTAAGGGAATTATGAGTTTGTGATGGTTCTGTTTGGTCTTTCTAATGCTCCAGCTACTTTCATGTGTTTGATGAACAATGTGTTGTGTCCTTACTTGGACAAGTTTGTGATAATGTTCATTGATGATATATTAATATATTCTAAGAATGAGGAAGAGCATGCAGAGCACCTGGAAACAATGTTGAGATTTCTGAGAGAGCATCAATTGTATGAAAAGCTTAGCAAGTGCAATTTATTTAAGACTGGAGTTCATTACTTGGGACATGTTATTTCCAAGGAAGGGATAACAGTGGATCCATAAAATATTAGAGCTATCACAGTGTCCAAATTCTAGGAATGTTGATGAGGTCAAATCGTTCATGGGGTTAGCAGGTTATTACAGGAAGTTCATCAGGAACTTCTCAAGGATTGTCTATCCTATTACATTATTGCAGAGGAAAGGAAAGAAGTTTGAATGTATAGAGGAATGTGTAACCAATTTTGAGTAGTTGAAGAAGTTTCTTACAAATTCTTCGATTTTGAAGATTGCAAATCCCATCAAAGAATTTGTAGTCAGTACAGATGCCTGCAAGAGAGGACTTGGTGGATTCCTAGTGTAGGAAGGATAGTTGGTATGTTATGAGTGAAGGAAACTGAATGAGCATGAATGGAATTATGTGATTCATGATCTTGAGTGGACATTTAGTATTCATGCCTTGAAGGTGTGAAGGAAGTATCTTCTTAGCAGGAGGTTCATCTTGATGAGTGACCATAGTGGATTGAGGTATTTGTTTGACCAACCTAATCTCAATGTTAGGAAAGCTAGTCAGTTGTCTACCCTCATTGAGTTTGACTATGAGATCATATATATCAAAGGAAATGATAACACGTTTGTAGACGCTCTCAATAGAATAATGCAGGTAAATTACATTGCATTTTTGAGTTATTATGGGACATATTTGCATGACCGAATCTTGTAGGCAGGGTAGTAGGATGATAGGTAATAGCAACTAAAGCAGAGGTTGGAGCAACAGGGCGAAGGTGATGGGGATGAGGAGTATTACCTAATGGCAGATGGCTTGGTGAGATTCAGGGAAAATATTTATGTGTTGGATGACAGTGAGTTGAAGAAGCTTATCTTGAGGGAATTTCATGTCAAACCATAATCCAGTCACCCAGGATATCACAAGACTTTGACAACTGTGAAGAATTTTTATCATCAACCAAACTTAAAGAAGGAAGTGGCTTAGTTTATTACTAGAGGTTTGGGCTATTAGTAGATGAAAGCTGAGTGTAAGCATCCAGCTGGTTTATTGCAACCTATTCTGATTTTGGAATGGAAATGGGAGGCCATTTCCATGGACTTCATTACAGGATTGTTGAGGACATTGAAGCAACACGATTCCATCATGGTTGTGGTTGATATGTTTATCAAGGTAGCTCACTTCATTGCAGTGAAGTCTATTAATTCAGCTAGTGAGGTTGCTCGGTTATCCATTAGGGAGATAGTGAGGTTCCATGGCATTCCCAAGCATATCATATTAGATATGGATGCCAAGTTCACTTCCAGGTTTTGGAAGGAGTTGTTTGTAGGCTTGGGGATAGATTTAGTCTTTAGTAAAACTTATCATCCATAGACAAATTGGAAGACAGAAAGGGTCAACATGATTTTGGAGGAGATGTTGAGATGTATGTCATGCATCAACAAAGAAAGTGGGAGGAGTATCTTCCACTAGTAGAGTTTGCATACAATAATGGGTATCATGAGTCCTTGAGGATGATTCCATTTGTGGCTCTTTATCAGAAAATTTTTAATTTTCCCATTGGATGGATTGATCCAGTGAATAGGGTATTGATTGGACCAGACATGTTGGCTAAGATAGAGCAAGAGATGTAGGTTATCATAAGGAATTTAAAGGAAACATAGGACATGCATAATAATTATGGAGATCAACACAAGGAATTCAATTAGTTTCAAGTTGGGGAGCATGTGTACTTGCACATCAAGTCCAAGAGGCGCTCCTTGAGGATTGGATCATGTGCCAAGTTGACACCTCGGTATTGCAGGTGTTTTGATATCCTTGAGAGGATAGTGAAATTCCATGATGTTTTCCATGTTTCATTACTTAAGAGATATGTCCAGGGAGTTGATCATATGATTGATTGGTTTGTATTGCAAGTGGAACCAGAGGGAGAGTTCCATCCAGAGCCATAATGCATATTGCAGCAAAAACAACTCACCCTTTGGAACCAAGCAATAGACAAAGTTAAATTGTAGTGGAAGCACTTTGGGGCCAAAAAAGTTACATGGGAGATGTTTGATCATATGTGGGCTATGTATCCTTCATTATCTTTTTTTTCAAGAAAATGTGTTTTTGGTATATATGTATCCTTCATTATTTATTGTTTCAAGCAAATGTGTTTTTGGTATATATATATATATATATATATATATATATATATATAAATATAATATATATATAATATTATATAATATATAATAGAGAGAGAGGAGAGAGACGAGAGAGAGAAGAGAGAGAGAAAGAGATATGTTCAAGAAAAATGTGTTTTGGGTATCTCTCTCCTATATATATATTAATATAAGAAGAGGAGAGAGAGAGAGATTGTAAAACCCCAATGAGTTGTTAAAGGTCCAATAAGAAACATGTTTGTTATGCTTTTCAGTTGTATGTTATTGTAAATACCGCATCAAGCTATGTTAAAAAGCTCCATGGGTAGCATGTTTTTGTTTTTAGTAATTTTTTGGTCATAGGTGTCATAGAACACCAAGGATAGTGTTCCCCCAAGGGAGAGGGGTTTGTAGCAACCTCGAGTTAAAAATTCATCTAATAACTGATAATAAAAGAAAAAATAATAAGACCAAGGTCATGGGACACGTATTGCAAGATGAATGTTGGGAAAGCACTATAGTGGGCATCACTTTTCGTTTAATATGGCTAAGGAAATAGGAAAAGGAATTGGAAAAAGTAAAGAGGCATTAAATGGAATTTAATTATGAAAATAAAGGAAAACAGGAGAAAAGAGAGATGAAGAGACACATATTTGCACGCTAAGGAAATTAGAGGGAAAATGAAGGTAAACAATTATAAAAAGGCATCAAAGAAACAATTCACTGCTTTTTTTAGTTTTGGTTTGAATCAGTAGAGAGAGAACAAGAGAGAGTTCTAAGAGAAGAAAGCAAGAAAACAAAGGAAATCTAGGGAAGGAAAATAAAAGCAAAGAACAAGAAACTGAAGCAAAGGGAAAGCAAGGAAGTTTGGATCAACAACTTCAACAAGGGGATTTTGCAGGTAACAGGTTTCATGTGTGATTTCTTAAATGATTTGTGTATGCATGCTACATGCATTTGTTCATTTGGTTCATTTGTTGTCACTGGCATGGTTTTTTCTTAGTTTGGTAGTGGTTTTAGCCTTGCCTTTCCATTTCCTAGATAACCATGGTGTGATGGGATTCATTATTGATTAAGATCTGGATTGCTGGAAGATTTTAGATATTGGTGAGGTGGTCTTAGGAAAATTCCCAAGGGTTGGGGGTGGATATTGTTTTCTCCAGGAAGCCCTCGGCAGGTGGGTGGATACAAGAAAATTCCTCAAGGAATGGTGAAGGAATTCTGAGGCATCCAAGCTTGGTTTGGTTTTGTGATCACGAGGCTGGTTTAGGTTAGATCACGGTAGCGTGAGGGTGAAGGTGGTTTAACCTATGGAGTCCCTAGTTTTTATGTCTTGGTTTATCCCATGAGATCCCACATTCATGCTTAGAATATGTCACGAGGATGATTGACTAAAGAGAGATTTGTTTCAGCCCAATCTATGATCGAGTGGTATGTGGAAGTCCTTGACTTGGTTGGATTTTTCATATGTAATTAATATCTATTCTCATAATGCAATTAATGAGCACATGTAATTGTTATTATGTTGATTTTATGGAAGATTTTTAATGATCCCTATTCCAGTTATATGCCAGTTACAAGCATGGCTCTATAATATGTTCTAGCTATGGCTCTTGTTCCTAATTTGATATGTTAATGAATGGTTAATGAATGCATGGGATAAAAAGTGTTATTGAAGCTATTATGAGAAGGAATTAGAACTTCTTGATGGTAAGAAGTTCATAGATTTAAGATCAAATATGCATTCATGACCCATAACTACATGTTCACTATATGTTTGACGAAGTGTCTAATGTGTACTAGGAAATCTAGGGAAATTCCTTCTTTCAAGTTTGAATGTTTGGATTTGTTATAACCTTAATCATGATTATGGAAAGTTGCAGGTAGTTCTGGGCAGTGGTATAGGGAGTAGTCTGGAAAAGTAGCTCATATCTCAGAACCATAAGCACAAAACTTAACATCTTGGGTCATAACAACATGGAGGCAGGCTTAATCATGTGGTTGGAGCACCATAACCACATACATGCAGTGTTGTGGGTGTGGTTATGGTCCTAAGGCAGTGAAAAAGAGTTCCAACTCAGGGATTTGTCACCTGGGGTGGTTTTTTAGCTTCTGAGTATTCTATAGTCCCTGAGGAATGTCAGCAAGTCTTCAGTTTTTAGGACCCACTTTCTTAACTAGAATCGGGAGGTCGGGTCATGTCCTAGTAACACTTCTCATGCTTACCCTACAGGGCTAGTTGTGAAAGTGGGTAAATGTGGGAGGAGATGTTACAAATGGATCCTTGATACAAATCCAAGATGACTTTCCACATATCATATGTTGTATTCTTCCCATGGAGATGAGGGATACTATGGTATTTTACCCCCTCAAGAATAATCCTACTAGTCTTGGTTTAATTCTATTTATGTTGTATCAATTATTGGGGATTTGTGGGTAGAATTATTTGATTTTGTGCAAATTCTAACACCCCATTATCTTCCAAAACTACTAAGAACTGCTTCCTCCATGAGCAGAAGTTTGAAGCTCCCTCTAAACATTGATCTTCCCTTAGTCCTTGGAACGACACACTGCTTATCCAAAATTTTCTTTTCAAAACTCTAGCACAAGCCTTCAAACTAAACTGCGCTCTTCACTGACTAATCAATTTTGGTGTTGGTCTTTATGCAGAACTCTGCTCTAATACCATGTTGATTTTCTTGAAATTCTATGCACTATTTAGATTAATTACTAAAAACAGGGAAACTAAAAACTGAAACCAAATTTATTTCACCAAGATATAAATTTTCTTAACTTGCAACATGAAACAGAAAATAATCGAGATAAAAACACATGCACACAAAATTGACACGCTTGTTTTGCCCAAGAAACCCAAAAATGAAAACCTAGTTTCTTTGTTGTGGTATTTTATTGATTGTTCTTTAAGCAAATGGATCTATTACAATTCATGTTGTTGTTGCAGCCAAAAATATGTCTTTGAGAAAGAATTTGGCTTCTCTTCACTATTCTCAACTTTTCACAATACATCTCTGTTGAATATAGTCTAGACCTACTCTCGAACCCTAATCCTCTTTCTCCACAATCATTGTGCACTTGAGGCCCTATTTCCTTGTGCACTATCCCTCCTATTTCCTTGTGCAATTCTCCTAAATCATTGCGCATAATTGCTCCTCAATTATGTGCAATGCACACTCAAAGAATGATCTATTATCTTGTGCCCTCATTCTTATCTTTATATATAAAATTTGGTTTGTGCAAGAGGGCCTAGTCGAATGCCAATTCACACTAGTATCATGAGTTTCCTTTGCTAGTTAACTAGAGCAAGTCCTAGTTACACTTGGACTAACTCTCAGTTAACTAGCGTGATTTCCTCCTTGATTTCCTTTATTTTTTATTTGAGTTAACTTAGGATTCAACTCGTCCTTTTTTCACTTATCTTTGAAGTCTTAACTCGGCATAACTCAACTTGCCACTGCCACCTCATCATATAGTTAAACTAAGGAAAACTCCAACTGAATAAAGCTCTAATAGTACACATGCAATCTTGATGACCATTCAAGCAAACTGGAAATCAACTCATTGTAACTGAATTCCATCTCATGAAATAACATTCATGTTAGATAAAGACTAATTTTAGGTCTTCACTGGCTAAGCCACAAGCTAGAAGACCTTCCATCGCTATGTTTTCAACATATAAGAATTCTTGTTTTGGAACATCTTTACATCTTTAGTGATAACATCCCGATTATAAATAATCTTCTTAGTTACTAGGTTCCAAATTTTATAACTTTTTTTACCATCTCAATAACCAAAACAATACACTTTTCAACTTTATTATTCATATTACTTCTATTTTCCTTTGGATTGTGTACATAAGGATCACAACTAAAAACTATAAGATGTTCAAGAGAGGGTTTCTTACTAGCCCATGCCTCAAAAGGATTTTTTTAATCCAACAATGACGGGAGTGATCAAGCCTATAATTCATGTCCTAACTTGACATCATTGATCATGCTCTATTTCTTTTCCGTTAATGTCCTATTCATTATTTTTGCAACTTGACCATGTTGAGGTATTTATGGATTATTCTTTTTCCTTAATTTTCCACACTTATTATAGAAATATTTGAATTCATTTTATTTTTTCAAAACTCTCCACCATTACCTATCCTTAACACATTTTTTTTCTCTATTTAATTCTCTACAAGAGCCTTAAAATATTTAAATTTATCAAATGCATCATATTTCTTTTAGAGAAAATAAATCCATGTGAACCTTAAAAACCCATCCATGAGTGGAACACAATGCATAGGTTTATCTTATTGTGGAACAAGAATGGTTCCAAACATATCATTATTTTTTGACTCTAAGATTTCTTTCACTCTTGTAGCATCAAATTAGAATTGTACTTGATTATATTTACCATATATGCAATGTTCACAAGAATCGAAATGTAGAGGGAAATAAGACATACCTTCAATCATACCTTTTCCTATAATGCTCAAAGGCCCTTCTCTCCAACATTTCATATTATTTCATGCCATGTCATTTTCCTTTCTCCAGAGACAATAGGGTTTTATTCTTCTTCATCTCCACCTTGAGGAACAACAAATTTATTACACCCATCAATGATAGTTCTTCTCAATGAATTGTATGGATTTCTAATGAGAAATCCATTAAAAAAAACTTTGTTCCTCAAATAACTGTATAGGTTTCCCTTTCAAAGACAACATGTACACGTGCATCACTCATATTTACATACAAATACCAAGCTTCGAGATAACTCTGGCATGTGTAGGACCGGAAGGAGGTTTTTTGTTCCTCCATCCTTAAGCAACAACTTGATTTGTCCATGCCCTTTTATTTTTATTGTTGAGTCATATTGTAGGAAAATGTCACCTCCTTTATGTTTTCATATTCACAAAACCATTCCCTATGGGAGTCATATGACAAGAATCTCTTAATTTGATCAATCATACATCATGATCTGCATATGTTGGATTAGAATCCAAGTACACATCCCCTTCTTCCTTTAAGAAGATATCCCCTTCTATGAAAGGAACATTAATAGATCTTTCCCTTTTTCAAGACTTTAGACTTGCAATCCTTATTGTATTGCCCCAATTTACCACAACTCCAACATTTTCTTAAGGATATTCCTAGGAATTAAAATCAACCTCTAGGTTTAGATCTCTCAATTAGGGACATATTTTTATTTCTATCCAATTAATTTCCTCTTATGTGATAGGAATTTTTTCTATGACTATCCATGGCTTTCCATAATTTCGTCTAATAATATTGATGAGACCGCATCATAAAACTTTAAAATAATTTCATTACTTCCAATAGCTACAACCATACTATTGCATGAATATAGAAAATAAAACAATATACTAACACACTTATCTTCATATGAAATGTTAATATCAATCAAGAACAACTGACTTAAAATAATATTGAAGGTATTTAAATGCTCTCTCACCAAATCTCCATCATTCATCCTTAAGCGATATGGCTTCTTCAAATGAAAAATTGTATTTATTAGAGACTTGGATTGGTACAAATCCCCTAGCTTATTCCATGACGACTTGGATGTAGATTCTTTTAACACATTTATTAATACTTAATATGAAAGGAGAAATTGGATTGTGCTATTTTCCTTTTTATCTAGCTTCTTCCAATCTTCCACCAACATACCCATAGGTGTAGTGCCATGATCCACAATGACCCCTTATCATTTGTCTACCAAAACATTGTCTAATTCCCCCTATAATTTGTCTAATTCCTTTATCATAGTTATATTACTGTGCAAACACATGCATAACACAAATCTAACCATGTAAACACATGTAAGAAGATGCAACATACATGTAGGAACATGTATAGCTGGGAGAAAACCATACACAACACATGTAAAGAATATATACATGCATCATGTAAGGACATGCAACACATTTACAACAAATTTCACTTGTTTTAAGTTTGTTTAGAATTTTTAAGATCAATTAAATCTTGAATAGACAACGAATTACCAAAAGGCATGTACCAAGATTAGTCATTCTCTCATATCATTTGAAGAAACAACGAAATTTAGAATATTCATCTCCTTCACCTCTCAACTTTAAAGTTCAACATGCAAATCTACAAACCATAGATCTAGAGGCCTTCTAATACAATATATAATAAACCCATTCGTCCTCAAAATTTTAGCATCATCAACATCATGATGAAGGCTATGTTAGTTTACAGAAGATTGTTCTGTAAACTATCATGGATATTCCACTGGATTTATTCATCAAAACAAATCTTATAATATTCTACAATCCTATATTATTCAAATTATTCCCTTCAATCTAAAATTAGTTATTACTATCCTATCGCTTGAATTTTATGAAATAACTAAAATAAAAAAAAATGAAAAAAATGAGAAAGGAAACACACCATCCACACAATTGAACATGAAACATATAATGGGAAACCCAATATTGGAGGAAACTTGGCTAGAAGGTGAGGCCTATTCTATGCCCTCCTTTCTTTAATTGTGAAAATGGATATACAAATAAATAGGAACTCATTGTGGATTTTCCTTTCACATTATAACCTGAATGGATAATACCAAAGATTTTCCTCCTTCGTTATGCTCTCAAAATACCATTCCTAGACATTGTGCTTAACCATTGAAAAAATATAGTCCTAAGTAATAGAACCCTTTCTCTTCCTAGTGGCCCAATATTTAACATACTTGATAGTTGACTTGGATTAGGGTTTTTGCATGCTCAACCCTCAACTAGTGATAAGGTTTTGTACCTTCTGGATTTGTCTTGAAATTTGATGCATGGTTGTCCCCACATGTGAGAGTAATTTGATCTAACATGGCATCCAATCATACCATGGTGATCAAGAAGGTACACAAACTTGCAACGAGCATAACTTTCACATATGTGATCATATTGAAGTTATTTGTGCACTAGTGTAAAGGTTTTGGAATGTATAATAGTGTCAAGGGGCTAGAAGCTAGTATCTCAAACTTTTGATGGGAAAAAGTGTCATTTGATGACTCAAAATGGCTCTAGAAGGCTCTAAAGTCCATTTACAAAATTGGGACTTGCCACTAAGATGAGCCTTGCAAGCCAATTTCTCCAATTTTTCCACCTAAAAATTACAGAAATAGATGAAAAATTATATAATAATGCCTTCTATATCATACCTCCCAAATTTAGGAGGCATTTGGTCCCTAAAACTTTTTAAAAAATTAGTTGAGGAAAAATTTCCTCTATATTCTCCCTAGAGTATCATTTTTTCTTCCATGGAATTTGTACTTTTAGCCAAATTTTCCAAAAGTGTTTTTATGAAAGTCTAGCAGTTCTATACATCTTCTACAAAAATATCATTATTTCATTGACACTTGATCTTCTAGTCCTAAGTCCTCTATGGTAAGTAGGACATGTTCCTTAGTTTCTTGGTCAAACACATATGAATCATAGATTTTCATGTTCTCCACATTCACTATTGAGTAAATGCACATATATGTGGGTAGTGTTAGCACTTGGAATTCACCTAGGCTGAGATAGACAAACTCTCAAGGCTACATCAAACCATTTCACCTCGTAGCTAGCCCTACGAGATATGAGAAGGCTCTCTCGGGTCAAAACTCGATGGATTTTGTCAATAGGATGAGTTGACCAAATAGGAACAAGGATTTTAGGCTAGTAAACTGATAAGGGGGATTGATTTAAATATTTTTGGTTTTTTGGTGGCAATTGGAAGGAGTGCAATTCAGGGTGTGGGGATTGAGCACAGTTTTTGCAGGGGGATCTTTGGGGCAAGGTAGGAGTGAGCGGTGATGCCTTAATCTGAGATGGATGATCAGGGATGATAGAGAAGGAGCTAAAGAGGGGAAACAACCATTTGAATCCTCTCTAGATAGCAGAAAACATAAATTTTGAACAAACTAAAAAGCTGAGCATGTCAAAGCATGTATTCAAACTTTACCACTTCATCTGTCCAAATAGAAGCAAAAGATAGATGTAGAATACATAAACAAACTTACAAGAACATGTAGAGAACACACCATCAACACTACAATCCACAAGAATCCACAAGGATGTCTGCAAAACCCTGGCCTTCTTCTTCTTTAAATTGCAGAGATAGAT
>APFE030307779.1:0-34082 GCA_000404065.3 Pinus taeda | reverse complement strand
GAACATCATGTTGGATATTATCCTTTAAAGACCCTATGAACACATCAATCCAATGCTCCTCTGGAATATCTTTTACCCTTATGTTCAGTTTTTGGAACTTCTCAATGTGCTCCATTATTGAACCCTTTTGTTTGAGACTTATCAATTGGCTAAAAAAAGTGTTGCTTTTTGTATCCTCATAATGTGCTACCAATTCTTCCATAAAAATTGCCCAAGTGATAAATTGTTTACGAGAGCAAAGCCATTGATACCATACAAACTAATTTGGTTCCAAATATAAAGTTGCCATACGTACCTTTTGTGTGTTTTACACATTATTGAGATCGAAAAATTGCTCCATCTGTAATATCCATGTTGCGGGATCCTTGCCATCAAACTTCCTCATATCGATTTTTGGAATATGATGGGTCTTCGATCCCACATTAGAGTTTATGGAATCATGATTAACATTTCTTTTGTTCGCATCATGAGTTCCCTTTACTACCTTTTCACCATTAGTAAGTATTTCTTGTAGAAAATTTGTCAAATCTGTCTTCATATTTGTCATGCTTGTCTTCAAGTTTGTGTTCAAATCTATCTTCAATTCTTCCATGTCTGTCTTCAAATCCGTCTTCAAATCGTCCATCTTAGCTTCCACGCCCTTTATCTTCGATTCCATGCCATTTATCTTAGCTTCTGTTAGCTTTTGTGAGGCTGACATTTTTTGCACTTGGTCTTGTAATTTTGATATATCATGTAGCATTTCTTCCTCTTCTTCATGAGTCATGCTAGAGCTTTCAGGTTCCTTACTAGGTGTTTGCATTTTCTTTCCTCGGGGCATCAGTTACCGATAATAATGCTCTACTATGCCCTTTGAATTCCTTCAAAATAAATTTTCAAACAAAGCTTAAGCAAAAATTTAAGAAAATCTACACACCTTTTTTCACTTTGTAGGAGCTCGATATTGTCTCTGATGTATCTCTGTACTTTTCGATCATCTATTTCTAAATTTGTGACCTGTAGTAGCCCTCTGTGTCCTCTTTCCAATGCCACAAGTCTGACCTAAATTGGATTCTCCAAGGAAGAGTTATGCGAAATCTCCCACAGTGACTTGATTATAGACTAGTTCAGTAGAGCGAACTTGTACGACGTGCCACGAGTCACTGTTTCAACCTTTGGATATGAAACAAGCACACAAGAAACTACAGTCCGTCCTCTTTCTGTACGTTCTTACGAAATTTCAATCCAATGCTCAGAGAGAAAGTTATGATGATTTTCCCCAGGTCACCTGTTTTGAATGTAATTCAGGAGTTTGCAAAAAGACCAACTTCCTCAGATCATATCTCCGCAAATATCGCGCAAAAAGCTCTGAAATTAGGACCCACGGTTCAGCACCATTTCGTCTCAAATGGGGTTTTTTTGCGACTTCTGAAACAACACAGAAAAAAAAGTTATAGCGAAAATGCCACGATGACCTGTTTGTTGCAGCGAAACCCTAGAATCCAAAGCTGTGATACCAAATGTTATGAAACCAGCTCAAGAAAAGATAGAAAAGATAGATCAACACCTTAGAATTCAGCCTCTTCGAGGGGGCAACCTCCTTTAAATTACATAAATGAACAATTCTTGGATGATTCAAATGACAAAACCTCCTTTCTATATATAGGAGTCAAGGAGTCACAATATAACCCAGCCGACCTAACAATAATAATATAAAGCCACAAAAATAACAATAGAGGGATTCTATGGGGCCAGTAATAACAATATGGGGGCAATAGGGGCACAACAATATTAATAAGGGGTACAACTACCATAGTAATGGGGTAATCACTAGTATTATAGGGACCCAACAAAGGCCTATAGGAATTAATAAACAAATGTGCTAGCAAAGATAAGGTCCCTAATGGACACCAAGTGGTCAGAAAAATTGGCAAACATAAGGCACAAACAAGACACGAGATGAGGCTCACTGCGCAGATAGGTGATTATGAAATGGACCAAGTCGTCTTGGATCTGGAGTCTGATGCAAACGTATTACCAAAAAAAAACATGGGAAAGAATGGGGAGACTCGTGCTGTAGTGGTCTCTGATTCAAATCAGAATGGCGAAACAATAGAAAATTATCCCCACGGGATGATTATATGGAGTAACTGTTGATATATAAGGTGTGAGCGTGATGGCCGAATTTGAAGTTATAGAGATCATTGATGACATTAGTCTATACCCTGCACTCTTGGGAATTGACTGGGCCATTGATATGAATGGGGTCATCAATTTGAAGAAGAGGACAATGTTATTTGAAAGAAAATTGCTTCGGATTGTAGTACCATTGGACCCTGCAGAAGGGGCATGCTATATTGAACCAGTCCGTGATTATGAAGAAAGTGATGATGAACTGGATCAAATCTACAAAATAACAACGTTAGATTAGGGCTAGATCAATCTGGTGGTAGATGGATGGATTGCATGGGACTGGGAGAGTTCTTGCACCTCTGATTCAGATGAAGAATTAGAGCATTGGCAGAATCACTTGCATGAAGTGTCTACATTGCGATGTAATATGATGATGAAGTCACTGCACTGTGTTTCGTTGGAGGTAAGGGAACTACCCTATTATGATAGTTTAACTGATGTAGATCTCTTTTTGGATGAATTTGTGCATGAAGTCCCTGAGGATCACCACTTCCAAGATTTACATTTGGCATTGCGCACTACGGCTGCATGATGGTGGGGAACACATAAGGATAACTTTGTTGGATGGCAAGATTATAGAAGAATGATGAAGTTGTGGTTTGGGTGTGTTAACACTAGAATGACTGAGAAATATAATGGAAGGGATGATCCACATGATCACTTAGCGAAATGGACTAAAGCATGGGGAACAGAGCCACAGCAAGAGTGGGTACACATATTTTGCCGAACTTTGGATACAATTCCCATGAACTTGTATCTGGAAATGGAGCTCTGCCATGGTACCGCAGAGTGGGATATATTGAGGGAAGGGTTCTTATTGACCTTCAACTTTGAATATGGCTTCGCAGGCATAGATGAAGCTCTACAAGATATTAAGGAATTTATCTTCAAAATGCTGCAAGAACCTATGGAACCCAACCAGATTGGAGCACCCAACTGTGCCATGCGCTGGAATGCTATAATGTGACCACTGAAGAGGAAGATGAAGATCCGAGGAACATTAATATTCCAGAGGCAGAAGGGCATCGTGAAGTCGAAGGCCCAAAAATAGATAACCCATACATCACCACACCATTGAAGACAAAGCAAGTAAACATTGGTATTGAAGCAGAACCGAAGTTTGTGAATATTGGAGATTATTGGGATGACGCTACTGTGGATAAATTTGTTGAGTTATTCCACGAATACCAGGATCTCTTCCCTACTAAGTTTTCGGATTTGAAGGGTATAGTTGGTGATATGGTGTTATGAAGATCACTCTGAAGCCAGATGCGAAGCCTATTAAATAGAGGTGGTATCGCCTTAATCCTAAATACAAGGAAAAGGTTCACCTAGAGCTAGATAAGATGTTGGAGGCAGGTTTCATAGAACCAGTTGAAGAATCTGATTGGATCAGCTCGATGGTGGTTCAGGAGAAGAAACAGAAGGGTGATATAAGGATTTGCGTAGATCTGTGGAAGCTTAATGATGCATGTGTCCATGACCCATTCCCAATGCCATTTACAGATGAAGTGTTAGACAATGTGCGAGGGCAAGACGCCTATTCCTTTACTAATTGTTTTTCTGGGTATCATCAGATTAAGATTGCACCCGAGGATACGAGAAAAATGACCTTCATGACAGAGTGGGGTTTTTTTCAATACACTGTGATGCCATTTGGACTCAAGAACGTGCTTACGATATTTTCCCGCGTAGTCATAGTAGCATTTAAGGAGTTCATTCATAAGTTCTTGGAAGTATACTTTGATGACTAGGCGATGTTCAGATTAGTAAAGCGCCATGTAGCAAGTCTGCGCTTGATTTTGGATAGGTGTCGCAGATACCAGATCGCGCTGAACTTGAAGAAATGCATATTATGTGTTCCCTTTGGGATATGGTTGGGTCACATTGTGTGCAAGCAAGGATTGATGGTGAACCCTGCAAATATTTCGGTAACTGTGAATTCCGAGGCCTCGAGGAACATTAAGCAGTTGCACGCAACACTCGGATATACGAGATACTATAGAAAGTTTATCAAAGCTTATGCCAAAATTACTACACACACGGAGAAACTGGTAAAGAAGGACGTAGCATTTTGTTGGGATGAAGAATGTCAGAGTAGCTTAGATGTATTGAAAGAAAAGATGGCGTCGATATTGGTATTCCCTGATTGGAGAAAGGAGTTTCACATACATGTGGATGCCTCTTGCATTGCGCTGGGTGCAATGCTAACACAGGTCGGTGAAGAAGAAATGGACTATCCTATAGCCTTCGCCAGCAGGGAATTATTGAAGGCCAAGAAGAATTATTCAATGATTGAGCACGAAGGATTGGCCATGGTGTAAGCACTGCAAAAATTCAAGCATTATCTGTTAGGAGGGAATTTCAAGATGTACACAGATAATTCTACCTTGAAATACCTGGTCAATAAGCCTGTGTTGGGGGGGATGATCTACAGATGATTTCTATTATTTCAGGAGTATGACTTTGAAGTCATTATGAAGCTAGGGAGGTTAAATTCAGGACCAGACCATATGTCGCGGAACTAAACAGGAGAAGAGCCTAATAATTTGGAGGAGGGGTTTCCAGATGTGCAGCTATTTGCGATGCATGTAATAGATGATCAATTTGTTGATATTATTCATGTCTTAACTATAGGGACGACACCAGAAGGATATACAAGTCAGCGAAAGAAGGAATTAGTAGTGCGCACGATAGATTTTTCAGTTATTGCGAGACATCTGTATAAGATGGGTGCAGATGTGTCGGACTTTGAGTGGGATAGTATTCTCGCTGAAGCTCATGGGGGAGTTGTGGGAGGTCATTATGCGGGCAAGGCAACTACAAAAAAGGTTTTGCATGTAGGTCTATGGTGGCCAATGCTGCACAAGGATTCTAAGGCGTATTGTAAGGCATGCAGTGCATGTCAAAGAACTGGCAGACCATCGTGAAGGGATGAATTTCCATTATATCCTCAAGTATCTTTGCAGCCGTTTGAGAAATGGACGATTGATTTCGTTGGGCCAATTCAATCGCCGAGAAAGAAAACATGTGTGCACTATATCACCACCGTGATGGAATATCTAACCAAATGGGCAGAAGCGCAACCGGTTAAGGATTATATAGGGGCTACGACAACCAAGTTTTTATTTGAGTATGTCTTAACCAGATTTGGCTACCCAAGAGTGTTGATGAGTGACATGGGTACGCACTTTCTGAATGAGATGATTAGTGCATTGACTGAATAATTTCAGGTATACCATCAGAAAAGTACACTGTATAACCCACAGGCCAATGGAATTGTTGAAGCCTTCAATAAGATTTTGGAGAACACATTGACAAAGATCTGAAATGCGCAACAAAATGAATGGGATGTGCGCATACCCACAGTATTATGGGCTTATAGGACTACTTGTAAGAATCTGATAGGGAAACGTTGTTCAGATTGGTATATGGTGTCGAAGTTGTAATACCGATGGAGTATATTGTGCCTAGTTTGCGCATAGCAGCCCTAACGGATATGGCAGATCGTGAGGCCTTAGAGGAGTGGCTCGTGCAGCTGATGGATCTCGAAGAGGATCAATTTTTTGCAGGATTTCATCAAGTGCAGAAGGAACACAAAAAATCATGGCATGATCGCCACATCAATCTTCGCATGTTCAAGGTAAACGATCTTGTCATGTTGTATGATAGTAAATTCACTAAATTTCCAGGTAAATTCCAGATGCATTGGCTAAGGCCATATCTTATCAAAGAAATTACAGATGGAGGCACAATTCAGCTCCCGAAGTTGAATGGGGAACCATTTTCAGGAAGAGTGAATGGGAGCAGGTTGAAATTGTATATAGGGGATCCTACACAATGACTATATGAAAACATGATAGTCTTAGTGCTCTAGGCAGTTGCAAGGGGGCGCAGGACTATAAACTACAATGCCTAGTTGGGAGGACAACACAACAAGTAGGTTGCATGAAAAGTGACAAAGAGGCAACCTATGAAGTTGTGCACAGGAAGATGCGCCATGGAGGACGGTGTCGCGCAACACAACAGGAAAGTGAACGTTGGAGTTATTATTCATGATTTAACGACCAGAAGACGGTTAAGTGTAGCGGGGTGGCGGGATTTAAGGCAAAAATATTTGAAGATCTACCGCCAAAACATCATTTATTATCATAAGTTGGGGGGAATAGTCGGATTTGAATTCAAAACTCCCTATAAATTATGTGTGTCAGTCCAACAGAGAACACTTTGCGCTCTCCGAATTGTTAGTCAATTTCATTGTTTGTTGCCTATGAGCCGAGCATTTTGGGAGGATTTTGTTGCGAGCCCCACATTTGCTGAGTTGTCTGTGGTAAACCAGTAGTTTATTCTTGATAAAATGTTTGCACCAAGTCATGCTGAAACCATTAGTAATTGTAATGTTTCCTTTGAGACTGTTGCCCCCGAAGTTGTGAGTATGGAAGCTCTGGCTACTATGCCTATGGCGCCGAAGTCGCCTAGGCCAAAGCCTACCCCTACCAGAGAAACCCAACTAGCCAAATCAAAGAAGGACAAGTAGAAGAAGTTGGTGTTGCTCCGCGCTTCCACAAGAAATCATACTGAAACCTAGGCAAAACAGAAGAAAGATAAGAAGTCGGAGAAGGTAGTGGACCTAGAGGTGGAGGAAGCCCAAGGAACAGAGGATATATATGTTGAAGGAGTGGAACCCATAACAAGGATCCTTGAGTATATCCATTCGTGGAAGGGAAAAGCAAAGTTCATGAAGGACCCAGATTCTAAGAAGTTCACCATATCTACACCCCTACTACCTGAGCATGTCCCTTTTGAAGGTCCGCAGCTCACACATGTTACACAACATTTTGTCACTGTCCCTGTACTCCCCATTCCATGATCCTGGAGGACCTATATAGTGAACCCTACATGCTTTCCCATCATGAAGAAACTCCCATTATGTCCCTCTCCATGAACAGAACAACTCCCTTTCGCATCAGTTCCCAAGACTATTCCTTTTACCCCAATTTACAATATCGGCACTAATGACCCGTTTCCTCCCCACGCCGATTTGTAGAGATTAAAACCAGCACTAGCGTTTTACGAAGAAAATGAGCCCTTTTTCAGTCACACTGATCCTCTTTGACAAGTTTTTTAAATATGGAGTTGAAGCTTCGTAACGGAAGTTTGGTAAATGGTTGGGCCGGATGGATATGAGGAAGTCAGTTTGGGCTCTTTTCCCCTACTAGGATGGAACAAACCTAAGAGAGAAGGCCTTATACCATGATAAGAGGAACCATCTCCCTTCCATCCAAGTTATATAAACTTCTCTTTTTCCCAAGAAAAACTAGTTTTTTGGTTTGGAGTGAGTTTTGAATAATTAGAAAGACATCTATAACTTGTAGCTTTGTAGTATATGTTTAAGGGAGAATTGTGTGTTTCATTTGGTTCGAAGGCTAAAGGGAAGAAGCCTTAAAACTTCCATTGTTGGGGCTATCCATGAGATGCTAGCAGAAGTGTGGGAACTTGGATACATCGGAGGAGATCAACAACGTCAAGGCATTGGTTGTAATCTCTTTCTAAACTTATATGAATACAACTGTTGATTGATTTCCTACATGAAGTGTTATCTTAAATCTTTATGGCTTAATGTTCCTTGACCTATTAAGTAGGTTGAATGCAATTTGTATGTTATCATGTTTGTTGTTGTTTGCTTGTTTCAGGTATTCGAAGGAAGGAAACTAAAGATAGTTGGAGTAAGTAAGGAGGACCATCACCGAGCAGAATAGCGTACTAAGAGGTAGGCCCTGTTATTTGATTCTAGCTTAAGGAGATTTTCCATAGATTGTTTGTTTGTGGCTAGACCCGTTATCTCAGGCTAGAGGAATTTTTTGTGTCCACGCTTAGAATTTACTTGCACCACAAATTGGAGACTCCACTAGGAAGCCAATCCTTCTGTTTGATTGATTGTAATTTTATGGTTTTGTGTGAACTTTTCTAGTATCACCATTTCCATTTAGTTTTCTCTGCTTTGCCTAATTTACTGCTCTGATTTTGAAATTTACAGTGGAAAGTTTGGTTTTAGCTTTTGAATTTTTTTTTATTTTTTCCTTGAATCCTCAATCAGTGCATTTATTTTTCTGACAGTCACACTGATCAATGCGAGTTTCTCTAAAACAATCATGCATACCCCCTTCTGGCACATTTTGTCAGTTAGGCAGTCGTGTTGATTCCTGTAGGTGAAGATCAAGGTTTACCCTAGATCCCAACCAATGTGTCTTTCCCTCTTAATTTCTACCTCTTAGCTTGTTCTGACTGTGTTCTCCCTGACTAGAAAGCTTCGTTTAGCTTGGTTTGTGTGCTTGTTGGTTTTCCTTCTTTTTACGATTTCTTGAGTCCTTTAATGGTCTGTGGCCCTAGGGCATCTGGGTCATCCTCCATTCAGCTGTTTGCGTGCTCATCAAGTCAAGTTGTTGGTCAAGTCACTATTTTCATTTCGTTTTATTGCTTTGATTTCCATTAAACAAGTTTGAAAAGTTTCGTTTGTTGATTAATTGTCTCTTTTCGAGTATAGATCACGTTGCCCATCTTGTTCTTGATTGAATCTTTGCTTTATTGGTATGGAAGGAATTCTCTTTTCATGCTTTCCATTTGATTGATGTTGATTGTTTTGGAAAAAATTTCATTGAAGTTTATGTGAAAGATTCATTTTATCATTCCATTGCAAAATACATAATTCTAGTTTTCTGAATCAATATGTTACATTAGCTAGCATCATTGAAGACTAGAGTTACATCAACATTTGTATTCGAAAAGAAATGAATTCTCTTTACTATTAAAAGGACTAATTGAAGTGCATTTGATAGGAAGATTCAGTGCATTTAGGAGATTTATTAGAGAAAGATTTCATTCTTTAATTGTTGCATTGTTTTTGTGTTCCTTATCTCTTAACTAGTGTTAACTTTAATTGAAGACAAATATCTCTTTTCTCATATAGCTTCATGTAGGAGTTTTGTCAGATGACAGTGGTAAGGCCTTGTAATTGAAACCTAATTCAAGATCAACCGTTAAAATTTATTAGATTAACTTAAGGAAGCATTTTAGCTTAATACTTACATTTAGAGGTCTAGGCTAGAGATGTGTCCCGACGTCTTAAAACCTAGCAGTTGTCATTCGCTTCGGCACTAGACAGTGCTAGTATGAACTTGTGCTCCTTGTACCATTGTGTATATAAAGGTAGACCCCACTAGGTATGTAATCCTTTATTCGTAGGATGCCGATTCTGCTGCCTTGTAAACATAATACACCGAACACAGCATTCGGGGAGATTGCATGCCTGTACTTCTCGGATCGCCAGGAGGTATTCTGCAGTTCATAGTTACCTATTAATCCTTTTGCCTAGATTATCCTGAGCAGTCGTTTTGGTCTTTTTGACTCTTTAAATTTAAAAATATCATCAATTACTTGTCCTTTCGAGCTCATTAACTTATAAAGCGACTAGAGTCACCTTTTTCCCTTTTCTCGACTCTTAAAACATGAAAAGGAAAAGTTTTGTTTCAATGTTATAAAATTAACTTCCCACAAAATATTCTTGCCTAAAGTTATATTCCTTAGTAATTATTTAGGGTCGATTTCAATGGCAACATTTCCAGAATATACCAGTCAAGGATTACCCTCGAATGGGAACATTGGTGCTCCTTATAGGGCGACGTTGTCCTTTCCTAGGTTAACCATTGGTCTACCTATCTAGTTTTTTTCGACCTCGGTGGTCCTGAGCGTCCCGAATTCTATCCAAACGTCTCCTTCATTCGAATCACATCATGATGATTCTAAGGTTGACCCCTCGCCTTCTTCCCCCATTTCTTCACCATCGTCTTCTACTTTGCTTGGTGAAAGTTTCAAATCTAGTAACTAGGAGGCTAAGAACAAGAAGAATAAGACAAAGAAGAAGAAGTCAGATAAGCGAGAGGCCAACCGTGCAGCGATTGCTCTAAATTCACTTCCTGTTGACAAACCTTTCGATCCTCCACAAAAGGTCATATTACCTTGTGAGCTGTGTAAGGGTGACCATCTCTTTCGAGACTATCCTAGCATTCCCAGAGTCTTAGAGGTATGGTCTTAAAATCTGGATCGACCATCCCCATCGACCTCTGGAGATCATGTCGATGTTGCACCCTCGGTTAGTAATGGTAAGAAGAAAGGGAAGATTAGATTCCCCTATAGGATATGTGAAGGAGAGCATCTTCTTCACCTTTGTCCCTTTATGGATAAAGCTTCCAAAGTTTTGGAAAACCTTGCAACTCCTCAACCCCAACTTCCTATTGGTTATCAGAGGCTTTCTTCTAACCCTCTCCTGGTTGGTAAAGAGATTGACTTGGATTCATCTCTTTCACGTCCTACTCTTCTTGAGCGAGACTCTCTTGTATATATTCCCAACCATTGGTCGAAAAGAATGTCGACTTGGTTCTGCCACCAGTTTCTCACTCTGTTTCGGAAGAGAGTGGTGATCATACTACTCATGTTCTTCTTGTCTCCTCAGATTCTCATGAATTGAAGAGTGACCCTCCCATCCTGGTTGTTCAGGAGATTTCTTCTCCTATTCCTGCGAAGCATGGGGGAAATCATATGATACCCCCACCAAGTAGTTGTTTCATCTCTTTTGAGTGGTGTCCATTGACTACTTTCCACCTTCCATCTTATGTGCCTTTCCAGATTATAGTACAAGCCTATAATATGGTAGTACATGGCACTATATTAGATGAAGGGCCTGTTAGCATCATGTCTTTAGCTACCTGGAAAGCTTTGGGTTCCCCACAACTTGTGCCTGTCACTCAGAATCTGTTGGATTTCAACAGAGAAACCAATCAACCCTTAGGGGTCCTTCCGAAGTTCCCTATTACTTTGGGAGGAAAGATCGTCTATATAGACATGATGGTAGTCCAAGGTCCATTAGATTTCATTCTTCTCCTTGGACGTGACTATGTTTATGTCATGGGAGCTCTTGTTTCATTGCTTTTCCATGTGGTTTGTTTTCCGCATGAAGGAAGAATAGTGACCATTGATCAATTGTTGTTCATTGGTCACCAAGCACCTCCTTTGCAACCATCATCCCCTATCAGCTCTTGTTTGCAAGCAGTACCTTCCCCGCCACAGGTCAATTATGTGGATACTCATTCTATCTCCGTGTCTGCTAAGGATCACACATATGGTATAGTGCATTATGTACTGGGGCTTTGGAACTTGATCTGTCTTTGGTACCAAATGACATGTATTCCTCATGGAGCGTGGTTATTCCATCTAGTGAAGACCTATTGGGAGCCATGTTCTCGTATGTTTCATGAACAGATGTGTGAGCATAGTTCCTGGTCTTGTGTCAAGCTCGTTAAAAAATGAAACAAGGCTCATGAGGATAGTTCCTAGTCTTGTGTCAACCTCGTTAAAAAATGAAACAAAGGGTGTGGGCATAGTTCCTTGTCTTGTGTCAAGCTCATTAAAAATGAATCAAGGAGTTTGAGGATATTTAATCCTGTATACACCTCTTTAAAAAATGAAATAGATGTTCGAGGATAGTTCTTTTACTATGTCAACCTCGTTAAAAAATGAAACAACTCCCTTTTCCAAATTGAGTCTTTGATTAAGATCTCGTAAAATCCCAGTCTAGTCTTTCCAAGATCTCAAAAGTGAACCTTCATTCCATCCACCTAGTTGACTGAAATGAAGCTTGGGGGGCATGCACCTCGATTGAGTCATTATGCTGGGGGCATGCAAACATATAGCAAGCATAATTTTTCATTTCAAGCTTGTGTAAACATGAAACCGAATCCAAGCAGAGTTCTCCATGGTTCAAGCTTGTGTAAAAATGAACCCATGCCCAATTTACATCTCGTGTTGTCGTTTTTATCAGCTAATTTCTACTAGATGAGCCTTGGTTGTTTCATTCCATCGCCACCATCTCTTTGTCTAATCATATGCTTTCACTTAGTTGTTTTTCCTTTCCTGAGGGACCGCAGTGATGAGTGGTTTTATTAGCCAACCTCTTGACCATCACATGTTTGAGTAGTGCCACCATTGCCATAACTAGTTGCTACCCTTTATACCACTCATTCCTCAAGGACGAGTCACCTTTAATATCTTTTCTGACTCGTAAAAAATGAAAAGATCGCCTAGTATTTTTCCCTTTTTGACTTGTTAAAAGAAAATAAAAATAGGAGGTATCCTTTCAGCTCTTTTCCGACTCTTAAAACACGAAAAGATTGTCGAGCTCTTGTCATCTTGAACTCGTTAAACGCTACGAAATGTCATTTACCTACTATACATTTACCCCTTTTTTTGGGCCGGGATAAACTATTTATGAAAAATGTACTCCTTGGCTAACATGGTCAAGCAGTTCTCTCAAGTATTGTTTTTTACCTTTTCGGGCTCGAGAGACACAAATGTACGAAAATGGATATTTTGGAGTTTTATTTTCCGTGTCTTTTTCAAACTCTCTAAACATGAAAAAGGTGTCGAGTTTCACCTTTGTTGGACTCATTAAAAAATTAAACGACATAGCAGTTGTCATTATGACGACACTGAACTACTCCTTCCTAGGGCTCGTAAAACTTACTAGGATGGAAGGATGGATCCATCTGAAGGATGGACTTATATTACAAGCATATGTTATCCCCGTCAAGCTTGTGTAAAAATAACTAGGGTACTCGCCAGAAATGGTGGGGGAAATTGGAAGTATTTAATTAGTTGTATTCATTTGAGGCAGCTCGTCACTCTTGAACATTGACACTCATCTGCTTTTCGTGTTGGGTTTTGGGACATCCTCACTCTCTCACTTGCCTCCCTGGGTTCTGGGTTATCCATTTTAAACCTCTCATATGATCTTTACCACGTCACCATGACCTTTGATCCTATGATGTCAAATTATGCCAAACTATGGAGTTGTGTCATCCATATGTTCAAGAAAAATTTTCCTACCTGTACATTATCTGATCATCTTGGATTACTCTCGTTCATTGTGTTTCTCGTTTCATTCCGATGATGAAGGATTCATTATGACCTTCCTTCATTAGATCATTTCCTATCGAATTCAACTCATTATCCAGGAAGTTGATCTAGAAACTCCTTTCCAGTACCTTAGATCTTGCATGCCCTAATGGGAAGTTCTTCACACTCTACGACGAGTTCTCATCATTGGCCTTCAATTGAATGATTTCACGGGTGTTCGACTTCAGTTCCTTATTTGCACTCCGTGAATTGTGTTGTTGGTACCTTGAGAGCCATTGTCATTATTGGTGGTTTTCTCGCGCTTGTTAATGGTTCACATCATTGGTCGGTAATCAAGTGACTTTCTAGCATGTTCGACTTCAACAAATCTATTCCCATGCTAGAATTTGTACTATTATTGGGTCATGTTGGAGCGCAAGATCCTAGGCTTAGATCAAAAAATTCCAAGTTGCAAGGAATGATGAGTCATTCATTATTTTGTACATGATCCTTTAGATAGATGGTTGGGACCATGCCATGGGTTTCACATCATTCCTTCAGTCAAATGGTTGCATCCATGCCGAGGATCCATGCACATGATCCTTTTCTTGATGAATAGTTGCGCCTATACCATGGATTCATGTATTGTTATATGCCTCTCATGTTTATTAGGCATAACTATCAGATTTCATATATGTACATGTATGCTTGCTTGTAGATTTTCCAACGATGGACTCTGGTTCCCAGCATCTACTTTTAAAGAATTTCACCCCACTTTAAGTTCGGCCTTCACACTTTAAGGGGGCATCTATTACACATCATTTTGTCACTGTCCCTGTACTCCCCGTTACACGATCCTGGAGGACCACCATAGTGAACCCTACATGCTTTTCCATCATGAAGAAACTCCCATTATGTCCCTTTTCATGAATAGAACAATTCCCTTTTGCATCATTTCCCAAGAATCTTCCTTTTACCCCAGTTTACAAGACCGACGCTAATGACTAGTTTCCTCCCCGTGCCAATTTGCAGAGATTAAAACCATCACTAGCACCGTAAGGAGTGACTGAGCCATTTTTCAGTCATGTCATTCCTCTTTTGCCAAGTTTTTTAAATATGGAGTCGAAGCTTCTAGGTCTAGAAGCTTCGTAACGAAAGTCTGGTAAATGGTTGGGTCGGATGGAGCCGAGGAAGCCAGTTTGGGATCTTTTCCCCTATTATGATGGAACAAAACCAAGAGATAAGACCTTCTCCCATGATAAGAGAAACCATCTCCCCTCCATCCAAGCTATATAAACCTCTCTTTTTCCCAAGCAAAACTAGTTTTTTTGGTTTGGAGTGAGTTTTGAATAATCAACAAGACATCTATAGCTTGTAGCTCTCTAGTTTATGATTGAGGGAGAATTGTGTGTTTGGTTTGGTTCGAAGACTAAAAGGAAGAAGCCTTAAAACTTCCATTGTTGGGGCTATCCATGAGATGCTAACAGAAGTGTGGGAACCTAGATACGTCGAAGGAGACTAGCAATGTCAAGGCATTGGTTGTAATGTTCCTTGACCTATTAAGTAGGTTGAATGCAATTTGTATGTTATCACATTTGTTGTTTGTTCTTGTTTGCTTGTTTCAGGAATTCAAAGGAAGGAAACTAAAGATAGTTGGAGTAAGGAAGTAGGATCATCACCAAGCAGAATAGCGTACTAAGACGTAGGCCCTCTTATTTGATTCTAGCTTAAGGAGTTTTTTCATAGATTGTTTGTTTGTGGCTAGACCCACTCTCTTGGGCTAGAGTAATTGTTTGTGTCCGCAATTAGAATTTACTTGCACGGATCCCGCTGTTGAAAATGGAGGATTGGGACCTCACAGATCACGCTACGTTTCCACACTTGGCAATGGAAAAATACATGAGGAGAATCTATTATGCAGAATCAAGTGTTACAATGTTAGAAACAGAGGAATGGGTCTGTGGTGTCAAGCACTCGGGGTTACTCAATTTGCTGTGGGTGCCCCATTATCACCGCACCCCCATTAACACAATTTGTGTGCACAAGTTCTCACATTGGTGCACGATGGTTGTTTATGGCTAGGAGGGCCTATCCCCATTACAGGCATGCTCATTCATAGAATCACACACCTACCTTATAAGGGCGCGAACCCAACCAAGGAGTTTGGTGGAAATACTAGGGAAAAATACCTTGCAAAAAGGATGAAGAGGGATTACGACCTCCTTAAGAAGTCCCGAGGATATTCAATTCTTTCTATAACAAACCTGGTAATTCAATTGGTTTCCCAAATTTTAGTAGGGAAGGTGATGAGAAAATGTCGTGCAGATGAAGCTCCAACGCCTGTAATTTCCCTAGCTGCACAGTGTGGGAAAGGCATACAGTTTAATTGGGAAAGATACCTCTGTAAGGAGTTCCTGGCTAACTACTGCAAAGCCCAGGATGAGACCAAGTCATTTCACTACGCTTGGTTGTTACTATCAATCATGTTAGCTACTTGGAAATTGCCAGAGGATAGTCAATTTGCTCTGCTTGAGGAAGGATTACTGGAGGTAAAGCAGTTTTCTTCCTTATGGTCTATGAAGGATGTTGCGCAGATCACCAAAACAAAGATATTTTGGGTTCTCATGGAAATGGACCTCTACATGGCCATTAATCAACGTCTGAGGTTGTCCCTAAACCTATTCACACAACTGTCAGCCTACGCAGCATTCAAGGTTGACTTACAAAGGTTATATATCTAGACACGGAAGGATCCAGAATAGAAATGGCATGACTTTCCCTATTTGGTGATAGAAATGGATGTGCAGCAGGTTATAGAAAAATGGCCTGCAGAGT
Source organism: Pinus taeda (assembly GCA_000404065.3). Lineage (NCBI taxonomy): Eukaryota > Viridiplantae > Streptophyta > Pinopsida > Pinales > Pinaceae > Pinus > Pinus taeda. Next base: position 18,128 of record APFE030307779.1, on the reverse strand, counting down.
GGTGCGTCCCCTCAGACTTAGCTATTGGACCAAGCACAGGTGCGGAAAGTTCTACTTCGCAGAAAAGAAAGGAGGAAGTTAAGAAAGCTGCGCATACACTAGCAGCACAGAAAAAGAAGGAAGCTATAAAAAAGGCTCGTGCATAGCAAGAACGCACTGCCAAGGAGCAGGCAGAATAGGAACAACCCGAGTCACAAAAAGGTGACAAGTCACCTTCACTGGAGATAGAGGAAGAAGAACTTTCAGGAAAAGGTAGCTAAGGGGATGAGGGACAGAGCACCCCATTTATTCTGAAGAGACATGGCAAGGAGCAGTAGGGTGGTACAAGGAAGAAGTAGAAATGTGATAAATTATAGGTTGATCCCATGGTGTTAATAGAAGGGGATCTAGATGAGATCGGCGATAAAATCAGGGATACCATGACCGAAGTGTTGTAGCAGTTTGAGAAGCACTACATGCAGATGTTGGGGAGCGTCCAAAAGTATCTACGCAAGCTTTAGATTCAAGCAAGTAGAATACAAGTGGGCACCGGACAAGCGAGCGTGAAACAAGCGAGCATGGCAATTGGGACAAACCAAGCAGTAGAGCTAGTAAGGACCCTGGATCTCAAAACTATACCATTGCTAGATGGGTCCATTTGTGCAGAGTCCATCGATGATCACATTATCTTGAGTAAAATCAACAACATCAGACTGAATATAGCGGCGCTCTCCAACGAGACCCTCCACGCACTACATATAGGGGTGGCAGATGAATTGAGAACTAGGGAGCAACGTGCCTTCAACCTCATCAGTGAGTACAAAGTGAACAATGAGAAAATGTTCACTGAAAAGGCACAAGCTTTGAAGGAAAATGAGGCACTTCATACGTGTAGTTCGAATCTGGAGTCAACATTAGCAGAGGCATGCAAAATAGTTCCTAAGCTTCACATCTTAGAGGATGCACAACCATAACCCAAAATCAAAAAACTAGTTGTTGGTGTGCGCGAGGCTAAAGCAGAGGTTGGTCAAGTCGTGTTTGAGCTTAACATGAAGATTACAGACCTGCAGTTAAATTTGTAGGCCACAACTCCACTTGAGGTCTAGGAGCAGCGCGGAACCGTGGTAAAGAAAGGTATGGCTACCTTGGATGCCACAATCACTGAATTTGTGACATTTTTCGAGTAGGCTATGGATCTAGTGACCAATCTGTAGGAGGATCCGAACCTACAGAAACTAAACACAGAGGTAAGGGAGTTGCAGCGACAATATGATGAATTCAGGGTGACTGCATGCTCCATAGCATCAACGCAGTGCCTTGCTAAATTATAGGAAGAAAAGAAGCTCCTAGCATAGGTGGAGGAAGCGCAGAAGAAGGAGGCCTTGCTAAAGGTTAGGTTGTAGCCTTGGTTATAGGAGGCTTATCAAGTCACGACTACCATTTAGGATAAGCTTAAATGGTTGCAGCAGAAACATCAGAGAATGAGGCTGGTTGTAGAAGGACTAGCCATGGAAAAATTGGTTGAGGAAGTCAAGCAGGAATCAATGCAAAGTGCTACTGAAGTTGCAATGATCCAGGTGGAGCTGGGGGATCTTCGCAGTAAGATCGCAATGCCAGCAGATTGACTCGAGGGCGAGTCACAATCTTTGTGTTGGGGACCTGTTGGGATGGGGTCGCCTAGGTCAGTTTTGGGGTTAAGGTAACCCAAGTTTTGATATAGTTTTGTAATTAATGTAAAGTATCTGCGATTTGTGGATGTAGAGTGTGTAGATGAATAGGAGTAAAAGGGGCTTGGCCCCTAGTTTTATGTAAATTTTGATTTGGTTTTGAGATTGGACTATGGCATTGTATGAAAAAGGCTATAAATAGGTGTGTCTTAGAGAGTCTAAGGCATGTTTTTTTTTATGTTAGTTGATGATGGATGAGAAGTGATAGAAAAGAGAAGTGGGTAAGATAGAAGGAAGGCTTTGGAGTTGAGTGCACATAGGCCTAGGTAGAGTTCGAAACTGAGTGCGTGGACCCCTGCAGTTGTGTGTGCGGGGTAGTTTTGAGTTTGTAACCTTGAATTGAAGATCAATAAAGATAGTTTCCGAAGAATTCTTGCGTATTTATGTTAATGTTATGTGTTGTAAATGAATGATGTGTTTTATGAAATATTGATTGAATGTTACGCAATTCTCTTGAATAAGTGTTAACAATGTACGCAATGCATGTCTAAGTATTTTCATGAAGACTTTAATGAATTCTCTGATGTTTAATAATAACTTAAGTAAATTTGTGTGAACCCTAATTTAGGACTACTCTCTAATGCGTGTAAGTAGACAGACTAACTGCTAAAGGTCTGCAAGGACTGATAGTAGACCTTCGTGAAGGTCTAAAGGCTATTTTAATAGAGTTATAGCAATGTGCCCTAAGAGTGTAACGATCTGCATGAAGGCAGATCTGAGGTACTGAAAGACATCACACTAGTCTTTAGATGCAGAAACTTGGTTCTTGCATCCCCCATATTGCTTCAGGTGAGATTGCAGCCTGCACTATGTGGGTTGTTGCTGAAAGGGCCAGTAGTGTAGGGTTTTGTTGGTTGGCGCAGCTAACTCTGAACCTGGGTCAGGACCCCCTAAGCCAACACACCTCTCTAGGTGCTTAGGAAGAGGATGTAAGGGAGGTTTCATACCAATTGCTCATAGATTGTTCCATGGTTTGTTTTGTTGATTTCCCATTATTGGATTAGGTCCAAAAGTAGTTTTACTTGATGAGGGGACTAAGGAATTATTTACAGTTAAATAAATTTCCCCTACAGTAATACTGCTAACAATAGCATTAACTGGAAAATCTTGCGCGCGTTACCTCTCTGTTGCAAACTAGGTCTGCCGCCTCTGCTCTGCGCACCCCTGTGGTTGCTACGCACAATAGCTCTTGAGCCCCTCGGCTCTCCAATGGACTCTAGTGGGGGCCTGCCTCCCCCCCTCTTCCCCCAAAGGTTCTGGATTTCAAAACGATGATAATAACTTGCATTAAGAGAACCCCTTCTTCCATGCAACATAAATTCGTGAAGCAAATGGACAACATACCCTTTGTTTCTCTCCCGGAATAAGAAACGTGCAGAGCAGCTCTGAATCTTGCAGAGAGAGGCCTCATAGGCCAGTTCACTAGCCTCTAGCCTTCACCAAAATCTATTTAAGAGTGGATTCAGAGAAACTGGATCCTGTTAACCAAAGAGGCCATAAAAAGCTACTTTGTGGGCAAGGGCTACTTCGTTTTTGTCTTCGAAAGAACAGAGGATAGAAGCTTAATCTTTAGGAATGGACCATATTTTATGGGTCCACAAGGATTATATCTGAACAAATGGTCGCCTGATTTTGACCCTGCTTAGGATGTTACATGAGTTGTTCCTGTTTGGGTGCATTTTCCCCATCCTCCCCTCCACTGTTGGAACCAAAAGTCTCTTCAGCTATTTGGCAACGCTCTAGGAAAATGCATAGACCAAGCAGTAAAAAAAGATCAGTATTCGTGTGCCCGCATATGTGTCGAAGTCGATCTGGAGGAGGGACTTCCAGAAAAAATCAAGCTAATGGTTGTCATATGGATGCATGTTCAAGAAGTGGATTAGGAACAACTCCCTTTTAAATGTAGACACTGCCATGGTCATGGCCATTTCACAAAACACTGCAAGAAAAAGGCTGAGGAACAAGTAGAGATGCACAATGGCGAGCAATTGACCCTAGTCCAGAAAGCATCGTAGCAAAAAAAAGGTAAGGGGAAAGTCACTCATAAGGAGGCCCCCAACAACTCCAAACCCACCGAAGAAAGGGGTCCAAACCCAAATGAAAAAGAAAGCAGTCAGGCCCAACCCTAAAAAATAATCCCAGAAAACGTAGACCAGGAAGGAACATCCAACTCCAACAAAGAAGACAAAGAAGCAGGCCACCCAGAGGCTTCCAAAGGTAGCCCCTTCAATCCCTCGTATGCAAAAGTCACAAGGAAAAAGTCAGCAGATAGCTCAGGATCATCGGAGGACGAGATCTATGAGCGTTCGTCAAAAAGAGCCGGAAGGAATTCCCATAAAGAAGCAAGGGAGGAGGAGGTTGAAAGACTTAAAACTCAAGGAAGGCAGCCCATGATAGAGATGTCTATTGGGGGAAATTCTAGAACAAGGCCTCCTAAGGGAGGATCACTCCCCCAATCTGGTAAATAATGCATCTTGTCTCTTGGAGCTGTAGAGGCCTGGGGACCCACATGAAAATAGAAGCAGTCAGGGATCTACTGAAAATCAAACCACCAGATATTCTCATGCTCCAAGAGACAAAAATCAAAGGGCAAGCCCTCCTCGACATCAGTAAGGTGAAGTGGAAGAAAAACGCAGGAAAAGCAGTAAGCTCAAGGGGCTCTTCAGGGGGGCTAGCTACGCTATGGACAGAAGATCTCTTTCACTTGAACAACTCCGAAACTCAACAGTGGATCTTCATAGAATTAAATGATTGTGCAAGTAAGTTGACTATCTCACTCTTCAATCTTTACGTTCCAGTTCTTTACTCTGAAAAAAGAGAATGTTGGAATTCCCTCCTAGTATTCATAGAGCAGCATAACCCCAATAACATAATCCTTGCTGGAGATCTGAACATACTTCTGAAGCCCAAAGAAAAGAGAGGGGGCAACAACAATAGAGACCATTTGCTGCCTTTTGTGGAAGATCTCATCCAACATTGGGACCTCCTTGATTTTAGCCCAATAAGAAGTCTCTATACATAGACAAATAACAGGATAGGGGAGGAACACATATCTACTCGTCTGAACAGATTCTTAGTTCAAACCTTTCTGATGATGAACAACAAGATAATCAATACAAAAATCCCCCCAAAATTAACTTTAGACCATAAGCCCATTCAACTGCTCTAGAGGATGAAGAAGACTTGGGTCCTCTTCCTTTTCGCTTCAGCCCCCTCTGGATTGAAGGGGATGGTTTCATGGAAACAGTGAAAGAATCTTGGGCTAAACCAATCTCAGGATCACCATGTTATGTTTGGGAAAAAAAGCTCAAGGCAGCAAAACAAGCCTTGAAAGAATGGATAAAAAAACCCGCTTCAAATCCAACTAGCCAAAGGAAAGAAATAGTGCAGACTTTGGAGGACATACAAGTTGAAATGGAACACAAGGATATCACCTCAGAGATGATAGGCAAAGAGGTAGAAGCCCAATGCTCTTCCTTCCACTCCTTTAGAATGGAAGAAGAGTACTGGAGAATCAAATCCCGTAGCCTGTGGTTGAAGGTTGTGGATTGAAACACCTCTTTCTTTCATCGCCAATATAGAGCTAGACTCTCACATAATCATATTTCAGAAATCACAATTGAAGAAGGGCAGATCTGCAAAGGGTTTGCACAAATAAAAGAGGCAACAGAAAGTCATTTCAAAATGCTTTTTACTGTAGGGACACAAGGCAGCAAGGAAGGCTTAGCAGAGCTCCTCTCAAACATCCCTTTCCTTTTCAGCTTTGAAGAAAATCATGCTCTCATCAAACCCTTCATGGAGGAAGAAATAATTAATGTTATTTGGTCTATGGAACCTGATAAAGCTCCTAGGCCTAATAGGTTCACCATCCACTTCTACAAGATCTGCTGGGATACCATTAAATATGACCTCCAGAAAATGATCAGAGGGTTCCAGAAGAAAGCTAAGATAGGAGGAGGAACCAATTCCACCTACCTCACACTAATTCCAAAAAAGGCCAACCCAGAAACCTTTGCCAGATTCAAACCCATATCTCTATGTAACACCTCCTACAAAATTTTGGCCAAGCTGCTGGAAAACATAATTAAACCATTACTCAAAAGGCTCATCTCCTCCTCCCAAGGAGGATTTGTTGAAGGTAGACACATCTTGGATAATTTCATCTAAGTGCAGGAGACAATTCACTTAAGTAAACATCGAAAAGAAAAAGGAATGTTGATAAAACTAGACATGGCGAATGCTTTTGATAGGGTTAATCACACCTTCCTCATCAAAGTCTTATGCTCCTTCGGGTTCTCGAACCAATTTGTGAATCTTACAAAAGCCTATATTGAAAATCCTTGGATTTCCCCCCTGGTAAATGGGCGCTCTGCTGGCTTCTTTCATGCCCAGAGAGGCCTTAGGTAGGGCTGCCCCCTCTCTCCTTTTCTGTACATTATGTTGGCTGAATCTTTGAGTAGAAAGCTCACTGTTGAGAGAGATGCTAGGTCACTACCTGGCCTCAGAATTTCCCATGGCATAGATCCCTTAAACCATGCGCTGTATGCAGATGACTCTATTCTTCTCGGAGGAGCCTCTCTCAGAATTGCAATGGCGTTTGACTCAATCCTCAAATGTTATTGCAGGGCAATATGAGCCTTAGTAAGTGAAAGAAAGAGTGAAATTTATGGTTGGAATATGGAACAACAAGAGCTCATGAGCATATCTCAGATCTGTCAATGAGTCCCCATGTTGCGACAAAGGTCCAACTGTTTCTTGCAGTTGACTGTGTCCAACCACAGATGTTCAAATGGTGTGAAGCAGTGCTTTGCCAATTGGAGGTAGAATTAACATCATGCAAGACTCGTACCCAACACAGTTTTGGGTACGGTACTATCATAGTCTCATTTTTCCTTGAGAGGGTACATATCATGTGCCCAAGGATGAACTTAGGTCTCCTTGATGTGAGGGAGCCAAGGCAAGGTCGTTGGTCATCACTCGATCCTCACACAGGAGGAGGACTAATCTGGCATTTCTTCGACGAAGATTTCTTCCAGTGGCTTCGTAGCTAGATTGTGATTATTGATGACTATTCTTATGAGTGCATGGACTTTACCGATGACCTCGACTTGATGCTACCACCAGGGGACCAACTGGGGTCCTCAAGGTGAGAATAATTTTTTACAGTACTTTAAGTATTTTTTAGCTTTTGAATGTTTATGTAATGTTTTTATAGGCGAAATAAGTACTGACATGAAACTTTTCTGCTTAACACAGATGTGGCGCCATTACGACCTGCAGAAGAACCTCGCCATGTGCGATGAGCAGGCTGACTACTTATTGGAGGGGGTGATGCCGATAGTCTCTGCGAGGTTCTGAGGAACCTGGAGGGTTTGACCATGGCTAACCCCCCCTTCCTATGAGGGATATTCCTGCTCATATGCAGCGGCACATAGTTGGTGTACCTGAGCGTTTTCTTGTTCCTCTTCGGAGGGTAGCTAGAGCGGTTTCAACATTTCTGGAGCAATAAGCTCTTTTTAGTAGGTGTTTTTGACACAACCACATGAGTGTTTGTAGCTGGGATTTTATAGCCATTTTGTACTTAAAATATCCAAGTTTTGGAATATTTTGATGTAAAAGACTAGATGACGATATATATATATATATATATATATATATCATATTTTTTGGTATTTTGGTGGTGTAAATGTATTTTTAAATATTTTTTTGCAACAAATTTTTAACTTAGTAAATGTTTTACATTTCATGCATGCTTCTATAAAGAATGAGACAAATGCCAATCTAATACATAGTTATCTAACGAATCAACAACTGTATTTAATTCTCGAGGAACATGTTCATATGTGATTATTTCAAATCGATGTTCCAGGAGTCGCACCCTTAGATAATGACGTAACAAGGTTGGATTACGAATGTGATAACGGTTAGTCAATTACATAACGACTAGTTGGGAGTCTAACCTGAGCACCAGATTGGAGACGTCCCGTGACGACGCTTCCGTGAGAAGTGAAACAATGGACATGTACTCGGTAATATTGTTGGTTGCGGTACCAAGAAAGACCCCCCCGGAGCAAAATAGTTCCGACTCAGGTGTGTAAATGACCCAATAAATTGATGCAATGTGTCGTGTGTGATGATTGGCACCATCACGTATCCTACGTATGCTAAAGGTAATGATGACACTGTATTAAGAATGCATGAGACAAGTACTCCACTAAATAACAAAACAATCCAATCACACCAAAAAAGGGAAGCAAAACTTATGAATACATAAAATTACAAAGCACATGCCCAGTGTAATACTAGGCATAATATTTTTTCAGATAGAGCCCATATGTGGTCTCCTTGAGCTGGACTCATTCCTGGTCCTGCAGTTCATATGCCCCCATGGGGAGGACTTTCGTTACAACATAGGGACCTAGCCTTTTGGGTTGAAGCATGCATGCCTCCAAGAGGTCATCTTTTGCATGATAGAGCAACACAAGGTCACCCTCTTGGTAAGGAGGAAACTTAAGCTCTTTTGTAAATAGGGATTGTACCTGGCGCTTGTGAGCCTCAAGTGCCAAGTCGACATCTCAATGGGATTTATCCATCTGTTTAAGGTATAGCAAGCGTTCTTCTTCGACCATAATACTGGGCATGGGTTCAATGGTTATTTCTAGGGAAGGGATCTGATACTCAATGGGTTTGTCATCATCATAAAATTGGATCTCATGCGCGATAGTCGAAGGATTAATGTATGGCATTTCCTCATGAGACCCATTTAATACATCATGGAATTCCGGAAATAGGCAGGTGGAGCTCGCAATTTCCTCAGGATTGCAATCTGCTGTCATCTGGATGTTTTCCATGATTCCTATCTTTATAGAAATATCGATGGCTAATGACCTGGAAGTGTCGCCCATGTTTCCTTCCGCATCCAAAGTTTGGATGGTCATGTATGGATAGGAAACGATTTCTGGTATGTCAGGGGACAGGATTTGAAGAGGTATCATGTCCGAATCAGATATCGGAACATGATGGTGCCAATCCTCGCAATGTTTCTCTCCAAAACTCATGATTTCCTGAACAACTTCGTCTGTAGGAAGGAGTTGATTGGATGGATCTAAAGGAGGAGTGGTTATGGGAAGGGCGGTAGTACCATCGGAAATAACCAACATGACTGGAGATGCGGATGTAGATTGAATGGCTTGGTAGGCCAATTCAGCTGGTGACAGTGCCATCTGGTCTCCGAATGTGTCAAGGTCGGAAGGAGTAGGCAGGATCCATGGATCAGTTAGTTCATGAGGAATAGATGAAATCATGTTGACCGTTTATGAAACCTTGGGTGGCTGAAGAGGAAAACATCCCATGAGGGAAGAAGCCTTCAGTAGACCAGTACCTAAACTGACATAGTAGTCAGTTCCACCTCCTACTAGGGGTACGGAGCCACTTGGTAATGGTGAATAATCAGGGGTGAAAAAAGACATCTGATCTACTATAACTACCTTTCCATCCAATGGAAATTGGATGATGCGAAATATAGTAGATACTATGGCCATCATGGCATATGTCCAACTGCGACCTAGCAAGAGATTATAGTCGAGTTTCTTGTCTATGACTTCTATGTCCACTGTTATGGTTTTCCCATACAAAGTGATGGGAAAACTGGCTAGGTATCCTTTTGGGATAAAGGTGTGGCCATCGAAATCTTTCAGGGAGTTCAACGGTGGGGATAGGGTTGGAGAACCCAAGGAGAGCCAACATGAAGCCGACATGACACAGGTAGAAGAACCTTCGTCGATGACAGTTCTATGTATACCTTTACCTTTCGAAGTGATATGCACCTGGAATGCAAGATGGTGAGAAAGGGGAGGTTTACACTTGTCCATGTCGAAAACAGTAAGCATGGAATCCATTGGGTCAATACCTCTAATAGTCGAAAGCAAAGCTTTCCGTTGCGTTGGGCATGTTTGTAATACTTTGAGCGCCGACATAGCCGACAATGCTTATGCCAAATCCTCTACAATTTTGTAGTGTTGAGCGGCACGTGTAGATGTATTATGCGTTGTGCATCGAAGTGCCCCTTTTGGGGGTCAAATTACAAGGTCCTCAACTGGCCTTTCGATATGAAAATCGTTAGGTGGCAGTGGGTTTTGACCTAAGGATGGTTCTGCTACCGGAGCGACAGGAGCTCCATAATTTTTGGCTCTTATGGCGAGTTCTACTGTTTCAAATGTGTAAATGGCAGAAGATCCTTCACCATCTGAAGGATGTTGCGAACCATCATTGTCCCCTTGCGGGGGTTGCGGTTGGTTTGCAATAATATTTTGCTGTTGTTGAGTGGGAGAAGGATTTCTAAGGACAGTGGGGGCCTTACCAGAATCCCTCTTGGCAAGGTATTTTGTGCATTCCTGAATCCACGGACATCATCAAGTCTTGTGGTATTCAGCACCGAGTTTGCGTGGATATCTGGTGGTTTTATCCTTTTCCTCGTCAGTAGGCACAGCGGCCCTCTGTTTTAGGTTGGGCCGCTTTGGTGACTGCTCTTCAGAAGGAGTAGCCTTTTTCTTGTTCTTCTTGTTCTTGCCAGCCGATTTTTGTGTAGACTGCACAGAGTTTATCGCAGTGGCAGGAAGAGAAGTCATATTGGTAGAGGGGTCCACTTCCAGCTTGGTAATGGAACCATTGAGTTGTTTTACAGTGGCCCCAGAGGTTGCGCTGACAATCCCATCGCCATGCACTCTGGGGTGCTGAGTGGTGAAAGCATTGGGCTTACTAGGAGCATTGGGGATTATGTTGTAAAGAGTACCAGACTATGAATATATTAGATCTAAGTGTTGGGCACGACGTATGGATTAGTCTTCTGTGATCGCACCACATAGTGATTTGTGGGAGTAATGACTTAAAGAACCATTCCGTTAAGAGAAAGTTTGGGATGGGATCTTTTACTAACCTCCACCTACGTCTCCATTCATGAATATGATCAGAGATGTGGGTGGCAGTATCCTGATGAAATGAAGTGAGGAGCTCTGTCCTAGTCTCATAGTAGATAGGTAACTGGAAGTGCTTTAGAAATTCCATCGGTAAAGTGTCAAAGGTGTTTACTGACACGCGTGGTAGCTCAATATACCATTTCACTGCGTTGCCAGTGAGGGTGCAGGGAAAAAGATGTAACCGGACACTATCATCCACCATAGAGTTTGAAACACACCAGAGATGGTAGGTGATGATATGGGTGCTCGGATCCTCCCCTTGTTTTCCATTGAACTTTGGGATGTCGATTGGTATTTTATGCGAGATCGGCGACCATTGTAAGTTGTGATAGATGGGGTCGTTTGTCAACTTGTATAAGTCGGGTATATCCAACGTTGCCAAGAAAGGCAGAGAGTTAGGTGCCCCCGAATCAGACCATGGTGATGACGGATGACTTGAAGAGCTTTGCACTCCTCCGATCGTTTGGTTCCCCATATTATACATGGGGTGCGTGGTGTAATAATTGCTTTGAGGTATGGTGATGTAGAGTGGATTTCCATGAGGATTTTGATACTGGGGTATGAAATTTCCCCCAGTATAAGCGGTGCCCCCTTGACTCATTTGAGTATGTGAGTAGGGTGCCCCCATGGACTGGTTGGGAACCCCTTGTGGATTCCCACCCAACACAGAACTAACCATTTGGCCTTGATTGATAGAGGGAACGCTCATGTCAATTAGCGACTGACCATGCATACCTGAGAACAGAGGGGGAACTATTACGTTCCCTACCAGCATGTGCATATTGGGAACCCTCCCAAGTATATGAATATGGGGGTTTGAATTGTACATTGGCGGCCAACCATGTTGTTGGTAAATGGGAACTGTGCCCATAGTGCCACATTGAGTGTTATAGGGTGCATTATATATGTCACTTGTCGAAGGTATGCAGTTTGGCACCATAGGGGTGGAACCTGGCATCTGTTGGGTTCCACTCATAGAGGGTGTCATGTGAGTGGTTGTACCTGGGACAAACGGGACAATGGGATTCCACATTACCAGTGTTGTGATGACTGTCGACTGGGGGAGTGGTAAAGGACCAAAAGTGTCCCTAAAGTTCCACAATTTGTTAGTCGTCGACTGGATAGATGGAAATGTTCTAGCTACCGAAGTAGGAAGTACAGGTACCACGGGAGCCAAGACAGGTCTCAACTTATTTGTGAGCGGAGGGTTAAAGGGGGGAAGAAATCCCTCGGTAAAGAAATCCTCAGGTAAACTTGAATCGTCCGTTGTCCAAACAGATTCCATGTGAGATCTAGGAGACTGATCCCCTGAAGATGGGGAATCCATTTCAATGGAACTCAGTGGATCTTCCACAATGAGTGGAGGAAGTCCTAACAATCATCTGGAGTGACGACGAGGGCCTGATGTAGCCACAGTGACCATTAATTTTTATCAAATAAATTTTATTGTGATATTCTTTAAAGTCTCAAATGATAGCACTCAGGTACCTAAATAAATATAAAAAATACACTAAATGGATCAATAAGCAAATAGAGGTAAATTACCTTGTCTGATAAGCACCGATCAGCGAAGATGAAACCCAGTATCTCAATGAATAACAGAGAAGGGTGGCCAAATGTACGGTTACTATAGAGCTTCACCCGAACCTTAGATGGAGGGGCCAAGTACTCTTGTGAAGACAAGCATCCTCCCAAAAACTGAAGACAGAGTAGGTCTGTCCGTGTTAGGTACCAAGACATCCCGTCCCAGTCACCTTGTGTAAGTCCCTATAAGTTTGGCCACTAGAGATACCTCAAATCACAGACACCACTAGGGGGGACATAGTGGTAGATAGCACGCTGTGTGGGTAGGATACCTGAGTCCCCGATTCAGTTCAGAAATCCACGAAGGGACCCCCAATACACAAAATGTCCAAAGGATTTGTAAGAGAAGGCAGGCTACCTTCAATTACAGTCCGATGTTGTCTCGTATTTCGCTCTGCTTTTATTGGAGTGGTCCTGGTAGTATGAGTGTAGAAGGAATTTTTCACTCGTTAACAACACTAGTTTGGTTTTTGACCTTGGGAAGTTCACTCACATGCTTATCCCAAGATCCTAGCCTAGCTAATGTTGGTTGGGTGAAAAGAGTAACTGATTCATTTTAATGTTAATTTTTTGTGTACTTGATTATTGTCTTCGGTAGGGGTGCTGACGTATGAAATATGGTGAGACTCTTGACTCAATAAATCACGCAGAAACAATGCTTTGAAAAAAAAATCAATTTGATGCATACAAGTTGTATTCTACATATTCATATTTTCACATATTCATAGTTTCGTCTGTGCATCTATAGTCTTTCAACACATGCATAACCAAAAGATTATTTTCCAATATTACCTAACAACTACTTGAAACCAAAATGAAGCAACTCACAACTATTTAAACAGAAGGATGAATACAAATTATCAATCTTTCTTTCAAAAAAAATATTTTTAAGAGAGAAAAACCAAAACGTTTTCCTAAAAATAAATTCTAAGACACCAATTTTGCTGACATAATATAGTTATAGATCTTATTTCATCCCATGAGAAGATTTTCCATCCCTTTTGATCCATAGATACTATTGGAAATCAAGGAAAAGCGAGACTAACACTCTGTAACAGTGGCTACAGAGAGTTAATAGGGTCACTAAAACTCCCTGTACACAGGCACAATTCTTTATAAAGCTCTGTGTAGCCTGGTAACCTACGTTAGTGTGGGAATTCTATCACAAAGAGGGTTTCCAAGATCAGTTTTTGAGATTAATGTATATTAGTAGGATGTAGCAAGATATTTGGTGGATCAGAAAAAGGATTGTTGAAGAATAGGGAGCTCTTGGAAGGAAGAGAGAACATAGAAGAGTCTGGGTAAATTGGGAACTAGATGTATAGTCCCTAGCGGAGTCGCCAATTCTGCTAAGGGGTAAAATTCACTGTGTATGGAGAATGAAAACTACCCTTAAAGGCCTTCCTGAGACCTTCGACAGACTATAAGATTATTTGCAAAAGCTACCAAGTTATGCACATGTTCATCTATCAAATATCAGTTAACAAAGTATGGAAAGAGGATTACCTCAAGTCTCCTTCTAGATTTGTTTGGAGATCACAATGAAACCAAGAGGAACTCCCTTAGAGCCAGCTCCAAATCAATTCCTGCACAAAGGAAAGGCAAACACAATCACAACATACAATCTTGAAAACTAATATAAGAATGCATAATGAACATCTATTTGCATACAACTAAACTACTCATCTAAACAAGTATCGAATGAACAACTTAATGAACAAGGTTACTGACACCATGGAGTAGGGAACACAAATGTAGTTATGTATTAAGAACGGAAGAGTGATTACAACCATCTATTGTATCAGTCTTCCTTTGCCCCTTCCACTTCTCTCTCTCTCTCCTCTAGCTCACTTCTTCAAGTATGTGACAGTTCACAACAACCTAGTAGGCTATCCTTTCAAATGCTCTGACCCCTTTCACAATGGCCCTCTCATTGCTTATGTAGCAATTGAGTTAGGGTTTCCAAGCTCCTCATAGAGTTCATTAGGGAAAAAGTAATGAACTTTCCCTGTTTTCCAACTCTTTCCCATTTGCCTTCTTTTTCAGATTGGAATTTCCCCAAATAGTTTGATTTTTGGGAATTTGTCGGGTCCCTATAATACTAGTGATTACCCCATTACTATTGTAGTTGTACCCCTTATTAATATTTTTGTGCCCCTATTGTCCCCATATTGTTATTACTGTGCCCCATAGAATCCTTCTATTGTTATTTTTGTGGCTTTATATTATTATTGTTAGGTTGGCTGAGTTATATTGTAACTCCTTAGACTCCTATATATAGAAAGGAGGTTTTATCATTTGAATCATCCAAGAATTGTTCATTTATGTATTTAAAGGAGGTTTTCCCCTCGAAGAGGCTGAATTATAAGGTGTTGATCTATCTTTTCTATCTTTTCTTGAGCTGGTCTCATAACATTTGGTATCAGAGCTTTGGATTCTAGGGTTTCGCTGCTCCAAACAGGTCATCGTGGCATTTTCGCTAATACTTTTTTTCTGCGACGTTTCAGAAGCTAAAAAAAAAACCATTTGATAAGACATCACACTGAATCTCAGGTCCGAATTTCAAAGCTTTTTGCGCTATATTTACTGAGATATGAACTGAGGAATTTGGTCCTTTTGCAGAATCCTGAATTACATTCAAAACAGGCGACCTGGGGAAAATCGTCATAACTTTCTCTATGAGCATAAGATTGAAATTTCGTAAGAAGGCACATAAATAGGATGGATTTTCAGTTCTTGTATATATTTTTCAGAGCCAAAGGTCAAAACAGGGACACGTGGCACGTCGTACAAGTTTTCTCTACTGAATTAGTCTATAATCAAGTCACTGTGGAAGATTTGGCATAACTCTTCATCGGATAATCCAATTGGGGTCAGACTAGTGGCATTGGAAAGAGGACACAAAGGGCTACTGCAGATCGTAATTTCGAAACTGGATGTTCCGAAATTACAGAGATACATCAAAGGAAATATTGAGCTCCTGCAAAGTGAAAAAAGGTGTGTATATTTTTTAAATGTTTGCTTAAGCTTGGTTTGAAAACTTATTTTGAAGGAATTCAAAGGGCATAGTGAAGAATTATTATCAGTAATTGATGCCCCAAAGAACGAAAATGGAAACACCTAGTAGGCGACCTGAAAGCTCTAGCATGACTCATGAAGAAGAGGAAGAAATGCAACATGATATATCAAAATTACGAGACCAAGTGCAACAAGTGTCACTTGCACAAAAAGGAACAGAATCTAAGATGGATTATTCAAAGAAAGGTGCAGAAGCTAAGATGAATGACGTGGAAGCTAAGATGGATGATTTGAAGATAGATTTGAAGACATACATGGAAGAATTGAAGATAAATATGAATAAGTTGCTACAAGAAAGGGTCACTAAGGGTGAAAGGGTAGTAAAGGAAACTCATGATGAGAACAAAATAAATGTTAATCATAATTCCATAGACTCTAATGTTGGATCGAAGACCCACCATATTCCAAAAATCGATATGAGGAAGTTTGATGGCAAGGATCCCGCAACATGGATATTACAGATGGAGCAATTTTTCGATCTCAATAATGTGCAAAACACACAAAAGGTACGTATTGCAACTTTATATTTGGAACCAAATTAGTTTGTATGGTATCAAAGGCTTTGCTCTCGTAAACAATTTATCACTTGGGCAATTTTTACGGAAGAATTGATAGCACATTATAAGGATACAAAAAGCAACACTTTTTTTAGCCAATTGATAAGTCTCAAACAAAAGGGTTCAATAATGGAGCACATTGAGGAGTTCCAAAAATTGAACATAAGGGTAAAAGATATTCCAGAGGAGCATAGGAATGATGTGTTCATAGGGTCTTTAAAGGATAATATCCAACATGATGTTCGCCTTTGGGAACCTGATTCATTAGAGAAGGCATTCAGGTTAGCAAGAAAAATGGAAAGCAAAATTATGGCAACCAGGAAGCATACCACTCACATATATAAAGACAGAAGTGTTGTTGCCACTAGCCTTCCACAACCTATAAGGTTGACACCACAACAATTGGAAGAAAAAAGAGCGAAAGGGCTTTGTTACGGTTGTGATAGCAAATACACTAAAGGTCATAAGTGTGCTGAGAAGAAATTATTCTACATAGATTGTGAAGAGGAAGAAGAAAAGGAGCAAGAAAGGTCCAAAGAAGAGGATATACTCTAGGAACAAAACCTAGATGAAGAAAAAATGAATCCGACCATATCTTGTAATGCATTGGCGGGAATTACCACTCCTCAAACCATCAAGATAGAAGGACAAATCAAGAAGAAAAAGGTAATAGTGTTGATTGATTCAGGAAGTACTCACAATTTTATTCATTGTAAGGTAGCAAAAAAATTGAATTGCTTCTTATATCCAGCACCAGAGTGTCAAGTGATGGTTGCAAATGGAGGAACAATAAATTGCTCTGGAAAGTGCCATAATATCAAGCTATCCATGGGAGGATATGTATTGACTAGCCAAATGCTTTCCATTCCAATGGGAGGTGTTTATGTTGTATTAGGAGTCCAATCGCTACAATCCTTGGGTACAATAGATTTTATTTTTCAATAAATTTTCATGAAATTTTCTATGGAAGGAAAGGAAGTTGTATTAAGAGGCGTTGCAGGGAAACTGGGAAAGATAATCAGCTCTAATGGTATGACAAAGCTTCTAAAAAAGGAACAAAGAGGTGTAATTGCACAATTATGTTCGCTAGATGTTTCCACATCGAAATCATCTATTTCTCCAGATCTCCAAAAAGTCCTGGATAATCATTCCAAGTTATTTGAGACTCCTAAAGGTCTCCCACCTGTGCATGATCATGATCATGCTGTTCATCTAATTCCAGGAAGTGTTCCTCCAAACATCAGGCCATACAGATATCCCTATGTCCAAAAGAGTGAAATTGAACGTATGGTTGCGGAAATGCTAGAGGCTGGTATAATTCAACTGAGTCAAAGTTCTTACTCTGCTCTGGTAATATTGGTGCACAAGAAGGATGGATCATGGCGCATGTGTCCGAATTATAGGGAGTTCAACAAGCTCACTATTAAAGATAAGTTTCCCATTTCTGTCATTGATGAATAACTGGATGAATTGCATGGATCAATTTACTTCACCAAGTTGGATCTTCGTTCAGGATATCATCAAATCAGAATGAAGACTGAAGACATTCTGAAAACAACATTTAGAACTCATGAGGGTCATTATGAATTTTTGGTCATGCCTTTTGGCCTTACAATTGCACCCTCAACATTTCAAGGTTTGATGAATTCAATTTTCAAACCATTCCTTAGAAAATTTGTGTTAGTATTCTTTGATGATATAATAATCTACAGCAAGGCTTGGAAGGATCATGTTGAACATGTTGACAAGGTTCTACAACTATTGGGGGAAAAACAATTATATGCAAAAAGATCCAAATGTTTCTTTGGAGTACAAGAGGTGGAATATCTGGGTCATATTGTATCTCATGAAGGAGTTAAGGTAGACCCTAGCAAAATTAAAGCCATTAAGGAATGGATAATCCCCACATCCATAAAGCATCTGCGAGGATTTCTCGTGTTGACAGGGTATTATCGCAAGTTTGTTAAGAATTATGGGGGAATAGCAGCACCTCTAACAACACTATTGAAGAAAGATGCATTTTCATGGACTCCAGAAGCAACAAAGGCCTTCGAACATCTTAAAGAGGCAATATGCCAGGCACCTGTCTTATCTATACCGGACTTCACAAAAACCTTTATTGTGGAATGTGATGCTTCAGGAAATGGAATTGGCGCTGTTCTAATGCAAGATGAAAGACCCATTGCTTTTGAAAGTCGTCCAATCAAGGGAAAGTTTTTACACAAAGC
>APFE030307768.1:20900-31969 GCA_000404065.3 Pinus taeda | reverse complement strand
CAACTTGGGATAGGATTGAAGGATGTACAAATATGACACAATAGGAGAAGGAAGGAGGCATTAGAGCCTATCCCCCCTTAGTGAAAACTTCCTGAACTCCAACCATAAATCAAATTTTAGTAAATTTCGCCTCTGTAAGAGCGTTTGTAAAGATGTCTGCAACTTGATCATCTGTTGAACAATATTGTACTTAGAGAACATGGTCATGAATGATCTTTCTAATGAAGTGCATGTGTAGTTAAATGTGTTTGCTGTGCTGATTTTGGATTGGATCTTTGCATAATTGAATGGCACTTTGATTATCATGCCAAAGTGTAGTCAGATGCTGCTGCTGAAAGCCAAACTCTGACAGGATCTGATGAAGCCACATGGCTTCCTTACTAGCTTCTACGATGCCACGATACTTTGATTTTGCTGAAGAAAGAGAAATGGAAATTTGTTTCTTGCAATCCCATGTAATAGGTTCAGAACCAAGAGTGAAGACATAACCTGCAGTCGACTTTCGGTCATTAGGGTCACTAGCCCAATCAGAATTAGTGAAACCAACCAATAGAGGAGATGCTACTGCACTATAATGAATCCCAAACTAAACTGTACCTCAAACATAACAAAGTATTCGTTTAGATGCTTTCCAATGAATTTCATATGGGTTTTTCATGAACCAAGCAATAAGGTGAGCATCAAAGGAAAGGTCAGGATGGGTATGGGTCAAATACAAAAGTTTTCCTACAAGCTGATGGTATAAGGTAGCATCAACTTCAAGGGAAGTACAAGTGACTGAAAGTTTTGCTCCAAACTAAAAAGGAGAAGGGGCTGGCTTACAGTCTTCCATGTCAAAGTGGCATAGAAGATCACAGGCATACTTGGACAGGGAAAGGGAAATACCTTCCTTGGACTGCAAGACTTGAAGACCAAGAAAATAATGCAAGTGTCCTAAGTCTGTCATTTCAAACTACTTTTCGAGTCTGGATTTCCCATGGTTTATAAGGTTGGGATCACTACCAGTAAGGATAATATCATCAACATAAAGAAGAAGAATGATAAGAGACTTACCCACTGTCTTGGTGTAGACAATATTATTAGAATGACACCTAAAAAAGCCAGTATCTAAAATAAAGTTGTCCATTTTGGCATACCAAGTCCGAGGGGCTTTCTTTAGACCATAAAGGGATTTCTTAAGCTGACATATAAGGCTAGAGTCTGTTTGTATAAAGCCATGAGGTTGTCCCACATAGATTTCTTCATGCAAGTGCCCATGCAAGAAGGCATATTTAACATCCATCTGATGGACTCCCCATTTGAAAGAGGAAGCAAGGGAAAGAACAAGGTGAATGGAGTTCATTTTGGCAATAAGGGAGAAGGTTTCAGTATAGTCAATGACTTCAACTTGTGAAAATACCTTAGCAACAAGACGAGATTTATGTTTATCAACTTTTTCATCTGGTCCAAACTTGGTTCTGTAAACCCATTTAAATCTAACAGGTTTTCTTCCGTTTGGAAGAGGAACAAGATCCAATGTATCATTTGCCAATAATGAACAATATTATTCATTCATAGCTATGTCCCAATCTGGATGGCCTGAAGCTTCTGCAAAGGTGTCATGATCATAATTTGTTGAAGCTTGAGCTAGTAAAGAAGAGGCTTTATCGAGCTAAGAACATGTACATCGCTGATTTGTAGGATCACCTATAAGAGAACCTATTACATCTCGAGTAGCACGAACCCATGTTGGAAGCTTACGAGCTGAAGGAGGATCCTGAAAAGGTGGAGGAGGATTGTCATCCTCGCTCTCATCATCTGAACAAGAAATATTTTCAGAAGTAGAAGGGATAGAGAGAGGTGGCACATCCTTCGAACTAGGCTCGTAGGCTGATATATTTTCAACAAACTTTACATCTCTTCTAATGATAACATTTTTGGATTTACATGAAAGAAGTCTATATCCTTTGACATCTTCAGAATATCCAACAAAAATACATTTTTCACTCTTAGGTTTTAAAGATTTATTTTTCTCATGTGGAATATGGACCCATGCTTCATTTCCAAAAACACGAAAGTGACTTACATTTGGTTTAATTAAGCTCCATGCTTCTTCTAGAGCGATATGTTTAAAAACTTAGTAGGAGTGTGATTTACTATGTAATTTATACAGTTAATTGCTTCTGCCCAAAAATTAAGACTAAGTCCTTTAATGAAGCATACAATTAGCCATTTATTTAAGATGTGATTCTTCCTTTCAGTTACACCATTTTGTTGTGGAGTATGTGGAACAATATGTTGCATTTGAATTCCATGCTCAGTGCAAAAGTTGATGAATTTGTTGTTAACATATTCTCAGCCATTATCAGATCTTAGCTTAAGAATTTGATGTCCAGATTGTTTCTCAACAAAGGCCTTAAAGGCCAATAACATGTTAAATACTTCACTTTTGAGTTTTAAGAAGTATACTCAAGTGTGCCTGGAGAAATCATCAATGAAAGTTAAGAAATACTTGTAGCCAGAGAATGAAACAACTGGAAGTGGACCACATAAATCACTATGCACAAGCTGTAAAGGGGCTGAGGTGTGCCAAGAGGCACATTTTTCAAAACTATCCTGGTGATTTTTTCCGAGTACACATATGGATCAAACACCATCTTTGCAAGATACCATAGGAAGACTTGTCACCATATTTTCTTTACGTAGATTTTGAAGGGAGCGATACTTTAAGTGACCAAATCGCTCCTGCCAAAGTTTTCTCACTTCATCATTATGAGCAAAAAATACTGAGGGAAGAATTGATGACCCAAAGTTGTTAAACTTACACAAACTTGTAGAATCATCAGCAATTCTAGTAGCTAAAATCTGTCTAAGATCTCTTAGTTCCTAAATTACAATATCATGAGATGAAAATTCAACGATTTTACCTTCACCTGAATGAGTTATCTGATATACAGATAGAAGGTTGCAGGATAAGGTTGGAACACATAATACATCATTAAATTGACCATTGTCTAGATGAATAGTTCCAGTCCCTACAACACTAAGAGATCTATCATCACCAACATAAATATTTTTGGTGTTACAATCATTTAAAGAAGAAAACATGGCTTTGTCTTTTGCCATGTGATAAGAAGCTCCAGAATCAATGAGCCACTCATGAGAATGAGAAGAAGAAGATACATTTAGTGCATAAGCAGACCGATATGCTTGACAACCACACACATAAAGTGTTATTCCCGAAGATGAAGTTGAAGTTAAAGAATGCTCCAAATGGATGTTATGCTTCTTCATTGTTGTTTCCAAGGCTTCCATATTCTTAAAGCATTTGGATTCTAAGTGGCCATCTTGATTAGAAAAGTTGCAATGTCTATTAGTATTCTTCCCTTTGTTTTTATTTGCCTCATCATTTTGTTGAATTTATTTTTCATTTTGTTGAGACTGAAAGTGCTTAGGATCCTTGTTTGTTTTAGGACCATTCCTTTTAGGATACTTCTTCTTAGGATTCTATGAATTTGGTTGCTACTGGGCGGCTAAGGCTTCTTTAGAAGAGTTTCCAAAATTAAGAAGACCAAGATGTAAGAGTTTTTCTTGTTCTCTTATTAAAGAATCACAAAAGGCATCAAAAGAGGGGGACTTGTTGGCTTGTCCTTGAGAAATAAAGGCTTCTCTAGTAGAATGGAAGGTGGAAACAAACACAGAGTAAGCTGGTCCCAAATTAGTAAGAATGGAGTAGATAAGACTACCATCTTCTTTCTTAACCTTAACACCTTTCGAAGAGAAGTCTAAGGGTCTTGAACTTGGACAAAAAATATTCAATGGAAGAAAAATTATTGGGTTCCAACGTAAGCAACTCATTTTTTAGTTGATGGGCTCTAATTTCATTTTTAATTCCAAGAACTTTATTGAGTTGTTTCATTGCTTCATTAGGGGTATCAAGTTTTGCGATATAGAATCTAAGGTCTAGAGATATAGACATCCCTATCAATCCATGTGCTTGATCTTGCTTATTTTCCCATTTGACTACCTTATCTTCATCTTTAGGTTTAGACTCTTGTCCTGAGGCTATTCTATAAAGACCTTTACATCTAAGTAAATCCTACATGTAGGACAACCATTGGAAGTAGTTGGTGTTGTCAAGAATAACTTGGCATGGAATTTCCTTTTTAACAGAAATTGAAGCTGTAGATGCTAAAACAAAGTGTTCCAATGGAAAGATCTCAAAAACTTAGTCCGATTAAAAAAACCAGCTTCTGGATGAAGAAGTTATGACTTTTTGAAGAAAAGTAGTTGAAGTTGCCGACGAAGTTCGTGAATGTGTGGAAGTGAATGATAATGTTATATAACCGCCCCCCTCCTGCCAAACTTAATATATTGGTTTTCAAGCCTCTGTGGAAGTTATTTGTAGCTTCATGTTCCGGATTATCCACAGTTTCCAGTTCAGTCTGTCGACGTTTCGAACCCCAACGGGGGTCCATCATTAGGACACTTCTGAAGGATTAGAAATTTCATTTCTATCCTTCAGAAGTGTCCTAATGATGGACCCCCGTTGGGGTTCGAAACGTCGACAGACTGAACTGGAAACTGTGGATAATCCGGAACATGAAGCTACAAAAAACTTAATATAATTAGCTCACTTAAAAGAAATTATTTTATGTGACCCACTTTTATAAATAAGTGAAAGTCACTTTTACAATGGTACTTTATGAGCTACCCACTAAATTGTAACTTAAATAAAAGATAAAGAGACTTTAGAGTTATAAGTGACTCACTTTTTATAGTGGGTGAGAATTTTTTTACATAAAGTAATTTTAAAACATAAGTTACATGTGATTTTTGAAAAAGTAACTAAACAAGAAGAAATACTTGAACCCAAGACCTCTATTCTCATAAAGTAACTTTGGACCAAGTGAGCTAGTTTAAAAGGTTAGTAATTTTTGGAAAAGAGGAAGGGGTTTTTGTTTTAGTCACTGAAGCTTTGGGGTGTGTGCTTACTTGAAAAATCCCTTTTTGCCTACAAAACAAATAACCACACAACCCAACACAGACATGCAAAAAAAAACCAAACCTTATGGCTTGAAGTTAGCTTTCATTGGAAACTAAATATTTTCCTCAATGTTTTTGATTTTCCGAGATCAAACTAAGGTTCAACGGAAAATAGCATACACATGAAAAAAATCATTCCTTTGTGTTTCTGTTTTGTCCAGATCACACAGAGTTGTGAGGAAAAGAGCATATGTAGAAATGAAAGGTATAAATCCGGTAATAAAAAACAAAGAGATAAATAAACCGAAATAAATAGAGAGATAAATAATTAAAATTGCAAATAAAGACTGTATACCTCCAGATCTTAAAAATGACGTACCTAGGGCTATCGGAAACCTTTTTGCGTGAAACAAAAGCAGTTCCTCATTGGAACAAATGCTCCTAACACAATAGAGCAGTCCTCTCGGCTCGAAAGCAACCAGAAATAATAGATCTAGGAAACGCAAATTAGATGTAGTTCTATTGGCTTCAGATTTGGATCACCAACGGATGCCGCCCTCAAATAGCTTTGATAGCATGTAGGAATTTACAGGGTAAGTTCCTCAAATAGAACACCAAATGACACCGCTCACAAATAGATCACAGATCAATACACCAATATTCTTTACATGGTTAAAACCCTCAAAGAGGGAAACAATCCATGGCCTGAGCCAAGAGGCCACTTCAGGTAATTTATTAATAAAAGAAAGAAAATTTACATAAGCTTCTCTCATGAATGGTCACTCTACAAATGACCCTCCATGTTCATTAAATAGAGATCATGGACCAATCGGGTTTTAAGCCATGTATCAAGTGTCGATAATACCGAGGAGAGAATGAACCATCGGAACCGTCGGATCACTTCATGTCTAGAACATATTGTGACCGTCAGATTGTAAGTTACAAACGTACATAGTAAAGAAACACACTTTAACTAACTCTACACTAGACCAAGTTATACTTAACTATTTCCTATGTGTCAGAATATTCTAACAAATCTCTCACAAATTTGTCAATCTTATATTAGTTATACATATTACTTTTATAGGTGGCTCATACATTATTCTAAACATGAAGATTTGTTTCAAATATTTTAAACATTGCATAGAAGAAAATAATATGAATTGGAACAACGTACATATTACATAAGAGGAATATTGCCTGCAACTATGTTTGAGAGCTTGAATATTTATTGATTTCTTTAAATTAATATTAGTTCATTTTAGTACAATATGCCAAAAATTCCAACCCCCTTTTTTTGTGTTCTTTCACTCTTTTTATACAAAATTAAGTAACAATTATTTCAGTTACCCTTGGTAATTGTCAAACGTATTTTTTAATTAAACTATTAAATAACATTTTACAAAAGCAGTAACAAACCAAAACTACAAAATTATAAAACTTTGATGATTTGACTTTTCTGTATTAGACACAGTCCCCAAGTGCAACTTCGAAGCCGAGTTATTGAGGGTTTAGACTGAATTGCTCTAAATGGTTCCATTGGTCACCTAAAGTGGACCCAGGGATGCAGGTTCAAATTGATTACACTAAATGGATCCATGGTCACATAATTGAACAAGGCATGGTGTTGATTTGGTGCTCGAGGTTGTTTAGAAAGAAATGATTTTACTCAATGTCTAACAAAAACACAATATATGGTCCCAATTTGGTAAAAATATGGTCACAAGCATGTAAATAAAAATTATTATCAAGAACACATGTGAATACCTAGAGCATGTGCACATCCTTAATGGATCATTTGCACATTCCTAAAGCACATGTGTGTTCCTAAGAATGCATGTGCATTCCTAAACCACATTAAGCTGATAACCTAGCTAACATCCTAGTTGGCAGCTCAATGCTTGTTGAGATTGGACCCCCATGAGCATGTGTGTGTCCCTGGGAATGTGTATCCATTCCTATGGGCATTAGTTCTTGATGGCCCCATTTTTCCTTTTGGGGTGGCCATCTTCGTGTGCCCACCCCCTCAAAACTTGGAAAATGTGTAACTATGGGAAACATTCACATAAATGACTAAGTAAAAAGAGAAGAGGAGGTAAGATAATTTCTTGTGAAAAAAATACTGACTTGGGAATATGAAAAATGAATAAATGATGTGAATAATGGAAAAATGATAAAATAGGAATAATGAAGGTATGTGAGGAAAACAACGATATATTTAGCATACAACTTCTGTTTTTAATTCCATAAAATTTCAAACGATGCTAAAACATAGGTCTATCGAATGAGAAGATGAACATGGGTAATTTCTTCCTTTCTATTTCTTCATTCTTTTCAAATCAAAGACCATCATTGTTGGCCTTATATGAATAATATTTTCAATATTTAATCTAACTAGAAGCTTGTTGTTTCATAATCACTTGATTTGATGTGAGACATGAAAACACATTAAAATTAGGTTTGAACCTTTGATAGTTCCATTTAATTCTTATACAAAGGAGACCTAGTATTAGAATCATCATATCTTGTCTTATACATTGTATTCATTATAAAAGAAGGTATTTACCTTGATCTAAATATTAAGGGATATTATACCCTATTTTTGGGTATATAAGTCATAAAGTCATATTTTTATTAGAAGGGAACTCGATAAATATGTAGTTGACAGATTAAACCGTAATTAATGTTGACTCTGTTAACATGACATCTTATAAGAAGGAAATGGGAACATAGTGAAGGTGGAGAAGGTGAGGTCATAAAATTGGCCTCATTGCATGTGATGGTTCTTCTTAATAGAATTATTCTTCTTCTCCAATTGTTAATCTCTCTCTCTCTCTTTCTCTCTCTTCACTTTTTGTGTTGTATTCTATTCTTTCATTTTTATATGTTTCCTTGTTATCATGTTTATGACAAATATTTTTTCTCCTCCCCTCTTGGCATTCATGCCTACTGGATGTTAGCCCCCAAGATGCAAATTAGTTGTATCAGAGTAGTTTACTGTGAAAATTCCTGAATTTAACACATCAGAAACCCTTACTACAATATCTAGTTTAGTATCTCCTACTTGTTCTTTACACCAACAAGTTATTTATTAATATAAACATTGAAGTAAACACAATTGCAGCCTTCACAAATATACAGATCAACAATTGAAATAAACTGAGACAACACAAAAGACACCTTTATTTTTGGACAATCGTCCCCGGAAAAACCCAATTCGGGAAAATATGTGCAGCATATATGAGGGTTTTATTATTAAGTAGATTTCTAAATACAACTAGGGCGCTAGAAATGGCTCACCCTTCAGAGAATATCCTTGGAAAAAGTACCTCTATCTGGAGACAGATAGTCTAGAAAATCATCAACCAGATGAATAATCCCACAGTGACTTTGTTTGTTCCTTGTGCTGGACAGTGAAAGCTGCTCCAAGCACTCGTCTAGAACTGCGTCACCCTTCAGGAACTACATCACCCTTCTGGATCTGTGTCACCCTTCCTCGGCTTTGCATTAGCTCATCAGCTCCTAGTCTATCCCAGAGACTCTCCCAATGCTTCCTCTGAAGCCCTCTTTGACTTCTGCGTCAGCCTCTTCGGCTTTCATGTTAGCCTCTACGACCCTTTGCATCCTTTGCACTGGTCTTCTTAGCCTCGCGTCAACCCTCCTAAGCTCTGCACTACCTCTTTCAACACTTTGCTACCTCTCTGATATGTATTCTTCAGCCTTGGATCAAAATGCATTTCAGAACTTCCCCTCATTGCAACTGATCTATAACTCAATTTCTTCAGCAAACCCAGCCCCAGAAAATCGAATTCTTGATCTCTCTTGGTGTATCTCTAACTGAACCTCAAGCCTCCTCTTATACTTTTCCTGTTGAGCCTTCAACGTTTGAGGTTAAGTCTCTAATCAATGACTAACATTAGAGTTCGCTTGATCCATGTCATTTAGAACATTCTCACCCAGTTTTATATTAATCCTCAATGGGTTAATGTGGAAGCCGAATAGACAAAAGGAAGTCCAAGAGACCTTGGGATGTGGAACCCAACAGCCAAACCATTTTCTTAAATGTATACCATTTGTTAATAAAAATGTACTCTCATGTTTCATTTTTCTATTTGTCTTTTCCATGCGTGTGTTTAACATGGTATCAGAGCAGGTGTATTCCTACCTTGCATAATTACTTTGAGCCATTTGTTTTATGGTCTTTATGTGCAAGTCATTTCTGCCATCACTTAAGAATATTTTCTCAGCTAAATTCTAGTTGCCACCTTTGTCATTTCTCGAGTGCCATTTTTGGCCTCCCTCTGCTTTGTAACTCCCTATTCTGGCTATTTTCTGCCTTGCATACAGAGTGTTGCCACTCTGCTCTTCTCTGACTGGTTTTTATAATTATCTGATTATAACGCTGCGCTACCCTGACATATAATCCTGATGCATATATATTGCGTTTCCCTGACATGATATTATCCACTGTTTTATATAATGTGCTGCCCTGATATGGTTTTCTTGTTCTGCCCATATTGCAGAAATTAACATCATTGATAGCTAGAGTGTAGGTTTCAAATTTAGGTTTCTGCATTGTAACTCCACTTCCATTATTCTTTATCCTGCTCCTCAACTTCTAGAGAAAGATCATTTGGAATGTCAAGTGTCTGACAGACTCCTTCCGGTGTTTCATAGCTCTTAATTATCTCGACAATTTTTCGACAAACCAAGCGTGAAAGACTCGGGATATCAAGAAAGTGGGTGGCCATTGCAATTTTAGAGAGGGTTTCACAATCGATTTCTAGGAACTGGACATCCCGTGGATCGATATCGTCTATGGTCTCCATGGGCCATGGAATACAATCTATATGATATATGCAGAAGCCTTCGGTCTCACAATGCGTAAGCAAGTTCCATTTCTTGTGCTTCCTAAGGCTTGTCTTCCTTCCCATATCTATAATTAATGAACTCAGCTAGCATGACAGTTTGGTTTAGAGTTTTAGTTGAGTACTTCATTTAGTTGCATTGGTAAAAGGGGTGCATTCAAACTATGGTGGGTTTGCTTGCGTTGGTATCATATATATTTCTTGAACGCTGGTTCCACTGAATGCTGGTCTAGTTTAGCTCAGAACGCTTGTATTTGTTGCTTGGCATTCCACTTATCATTCATTGCATCAAAATGGTTGAGATCATAATCAGCTTTGGAAAATAGAGAGACACAGAGCCTTGAAGAATCTTCGCCACCCTCAAGCTTGGCATTCTTTTCCACTATCTTTGCAATTGAATACTGGAGCGTGATTTTTGTTTCTGTGTTGAAGAATCTCCAACATCATTGTGCATGTCGAGTGCTTTTGTACGTTGAAATTTTGAAGGCAGTGTGTTGCAATATTATTTCAATTCAAATCCCTAGGAGTTGTTTGTGAGTGCTGTATTTGGTTCTGTGGTGAGTTGGAAGCATATTACCCACAATCTTGGTTGAACTATGCACTTGAATTGGATGATCCGTTGGTGAATTTAATTTCGAGCTGAATATTTTTGAAAGTCATGGTAAAATGCTATGGTATATATGACCACTAGTGACACATATTCAATATATGGTATGCATTGAATTCCCATAAAAAAATGTGATGTTGAAACGATGTTCGAAGACTCCTGCGCATGACTGTGTATTGGTGAAGAAGGTGCATTGAACCATTCATGATAGAACATTGAAGATATGTTGAGAATACAACTTGGTGATATATGCGAAGTTAGTTTTGGCACTATTCAAGTTATTTCCATGTGAATTGATATATTGTGCTTTGGTCATTTTGGTGTGGCTCCATATACTGTGCATTGGTTGTTTTGGTATGGTTCCATTAACCATGCATTGATTTCCCTTAAAAACGATGCCCCTGTGTTCATACATGCATTAAATTTTTGAATAGCTGTGGTTCATACATGCATTGAAATTTATTGGGTTGTAGATGGCATGTGTTGAATAGACTAAATGAAAGTGATGGAAAATAAAGGTGGGAAAGTGGTATTTTTCATAGCTATGGGGTCATAACAGATTTAGGAATCGAATGAGTATGTGTTGGGCTATAGCCTCTAGGCCATGGTGGGTATGAGAAATCCGTTAT
>APFE030307768.1:589-20503 GCA_000404065.3 Pinus taeda | reverse complement strand
TTTATGTAATGGATTGTAATTGGTGCTTGCTGGTTGCACATTGATCATTGGCTACACATTTATAAAGGATATTGTTGTGTACTGTGAGTGGGTATTACTTTTCTACATTGAGTAGTAGTTGTGATCAGTTTTTAAGGTGTAATTCTGACATTGAAGAAAAATGGCCAGAATCATTGAAATATTAGAGTTCCTCAAAACTCTCATATTGTCTACTACTCATAATACATTAAAAGTCAGCAAAGTTTATCTCACAGAGATTCAGGTTTGTCTACAAAATGCATAAGAGAAAATTGATTTTTTGCAGCTTGAATCTCAGCTACAACAAGAAGAATTAAAATAGAGGAGTCATTCTGAACCTGTTTCTATTCAGAACAATGAAACAGACTCCCATAAACAACAAGACAATATTGTTGAAGTTCATTAATATCCAGTGCCCAATAAAGCAACAGTTGTATAGGCAGATGCATAAACTCAGTCTGCACTTCCTAAGCCCATCATCAGACCTTGGGAGCAGCTTGTCCATAAAAAGCATGGAACTGGTCTTGGATATGACAAGGATGTGTCCTTTCATATTCCAAACTACCCAAAGCCCTTTCAGTTTCATAGTGTTGGATTCCTTCATGACAGTTCACCTCCAGCTATTCTAGATTCTGCCCCTCTTCCACAACAACAACAATAACAACAGATTGTGAAATGCCAACACTGTGACCGAGTTGGCCATTTGAAAGATCACTGTTTTGATCTTCATCCATGTAAGCACTATCATAAAAACACCCATTCTTCACACAAATGCTTTAGAAACAAACATCCTGCAAGAACAAAGATTCATCTTGGATGGATCGCTTCTTGGCAATGGGCATCAACAACCAAGAGGATATTCCAATCACATGTTAGAACTTGTTCTAGAGTATTGAACAGTCTTGCAGTTGAGTTTTCTCCATCATCTCACCTTGTATATGATGGGGGGGAAATTCTGGTCATCTACAAGCTTCAAAGTCACATCAAGTGAGCCTGAGCCACAACCTGCCACATCAGTTTCAGAGTTGTAGCCAGAAATAAAGATGCCCCTGAGCATGCCTTCAGTTGGTAATCTAGGACACTTTCTCTAGCAGAAGACTTCAACTTCTTGCCTGTTTTGGAAGAAATCCAGGAATAGAGTTGGGGACACTTCCTCTAGCAGAAGACTTCATCTTCTTACTAGTTTTGGAAGAGTTCCAGGAATCACATAAGCATTCCAGAGTTGTTGGTCATCCTTAAACCATCACAGGTTGAGATTTCCCTTTTTAGGTTGAAGTTCTCCCTTTTATGCGGGGTGAGACCTCCCTTTCATGGTTGAAGTTTTCCCTCTTCAAAACAATAGGAGCACTTCCTCTAGCAGAAGACTTTAGCTTCTTGCTACTTTTGGAAGAGTTCTGAGAACTGCACGAAGCGTTCCAGTGTTGGTGTTCATCCTTAAACCACCACCCTTTATACCAACATTTCAGAGAGCACATTTAGGCTAGTGGTGCCATAAATTTTTTCACATTTTTGTATTACAACTCTCTTCTTGGAATCATACATAACCCTTCGGATTAAGGGGGGGAATGTTGGACACCTAATCCTCAATGGGTTAGTGTGGAAGCCAAATAGACAAAAGGAAGTCCAAGAGACCTTGGGATGTGGAACCCAATGGTAAAAGCATGTACTATAAATGTATATCATTTGTTAATAAAAATGTACTCTCATGTTTTATCTTTCATATTTGTCTTTGCCATGTGTGTGTTTAACAATTTTAATTTTCCTAAGTTTAGACTTAGGAACCCCATTAAAAATATTAATTATTTTAACATCTCTCAAACCGGGTGGAATTTCCTCAAACTATTTCTGGGTCTTGGATTTCGTATGGGCATTACCCTCTCCACCAATTTTCATGGCTAGAGCACATCTGATGCTACCAAAAATCAACACTTCCTCTTAGGGAGGAATGTGCTCTAGTAATGTTTCACCACGGAAACATCACACTGATCCTACACATTGGTTCTTTGTTCTGATGCTTGGCCTACTACCCCACATCCACTTCATTATTGCTTCCTATACTACTTCTCATGACACTGCCACTACCACTGCTACACCTATACTGAAATTCCCTCTCAACATGCTGCCCATGTAGCCCATAGCACTGCCACTGCTAACTGCTGCACTGCAACTCAGTTACCGAGAAGTAAGTAATTGACTTCACTGAAATATTGAAATCTTAGTCAATATGGAAGCCTCGTGATATTGAAGCCACCTCTGCTGCTATCATGTGCTCCCTTTGCTACCACTATTCTCTTGCAATCTCTTCTATGCCTCTCGCACTGCTACAACCTCCACTGCACTACTACAGAATTTTGCACTCTAGCACTACCTTTCAGATCCATCACACCTTGCTCCACACAATACCTATCATCATGTTACTATTGTTAAGGGCTCCCATAGCCATATGTGATCTAATAGTTTGGGCACCTCAAGGATCCTGCCCCTTTTTTGTAGTCCTCTCGACTACAACTTTATGTGTCCCCACCTCTTTTCTAGAGGCACATGAGCACTCATGGCACATTCATCATTAGTCTCGACATCCTTCTCCGCTGGAGAAGCCTTTGAGTTGGAAGCTTCTCCCTTTCCTTTCTTCCTAGGGCACTAAGAGGCATAATGTCCTATCTCCCCACAATTGAAGCACTTGACCTTGGAGATGTCTTTCTTCTTCCTCTTCTAAACCCCTTGTTGCCCTGCAGATGCTAGAACTGAATCCTCCTCCTCGTCTTTCTTGATTTGAACTCCCTTACCACTACTCCCCACCTTGGTCAATCCCCTGAGCTCTTTTCGTTGAAGAGCTTCCCATTTCTCCTCCCAACTGGGGAGAGCTTCCCATTTCTCTTCCCATTCCTTAGAGACTGCATTCAGAGCAGTCTTGACCATGAACTATGGATCTGGTGTAGACCCCACGGAAGTAAGCTGGTCAAGAATTCCTTGCAACTTTAGAAGGAACAAATCTATCTCCTCTCCTTTATGCATCTGATCTGACCTCATATGATTCTCTAATAACATCTTTTGCTGCATAGAAGAGCCCTAGTATAAGGTGGTCAATGTCTACCACATCTCCCTTACTGTGTTCTTGTCAACAATATGTGGTATGACATGATCCTTGATCCTATCTAGAATCATGCATTTTTCCTTTGGCTTGACCTCCTCACACTTCTCATTTGCAATAAGGTCAACTAGGACAATAATTGTTTTCAAGGTATAGTCCTTGATGTGATGTTTATCCAAGATTTCCAGGATCCTAGCCTTCCAGATGAAAAAATTGGAAGCCCCATCCAATCTGTCATGATCCCTCAATATGTTCACTTCCATCTCTTCTACTCTTCTTTAGACTCCCTCTAATTCCTAATTTCCCTCTCGAAAATCCTCTGGCCAATTGTCAAATCACTCCTCTCCAATCCTCCTTTTTCGCTGCAACCCAGATCTAGACTTCTTGGCTAGAAATCTGTCAAGGTAGTGCTTCCCTCTACCTTGGTTCAGTCTCCATAAACATTGTTCTGCCTTGACAGAAACAACGTCCCACCAACTCCTGAAATTGAAATCTTCCCAACTACCTTAGCCCCGACAACTGAAGAATCTGAGCCCTTTTCGCCCTGCGCAATCACAGTGAGAGATGAATCAGCTCCTCATGGCCACTATGTCAATCCTTTCTGGCTAAGAAAGATGACTTGGCACTGCATAGGCTTGATCTGCCCCCCCTCTGCCTTTGGAATAGCCTGGACATCTAGCACATCTACTGCGTGGGCTTCTCCTAGCTACTGCGTCACCTTCACCTGGCTCAGAGTGTTGATGTAGGCACTACGTGAGCCTCTCCATCACCTTCTCTGCACTGCGTCACTCCTCCTTCTACATTTAAGGCTCTGGAACAATTTTGTCTCTCAAGACAACTGCTTCTCTACGAAAAAATCTCATATCTCTTGGCTGGTGTCTTCAGTTGCCTTTGATCTGTAATCATTTTGATACCATAAGAAAATTCCTGAATCTAACACATCAGAAACCCCTACTGCAATATCTGGTTTACTATATCCTACTTGTTCTTTACTTTAACAAGTTATTTAGTAATATAAACATTGAAGTAAACACAATTGCAGCCTTCAAAAATACACAAATCAACAAATGAAATAAACTGAGACCACACAAGGGACACCGTTAGTTTTGGACAATTGTCCTTGGAAAAACCCAATTCGGGAAAACCTGTGCAACATATATGAGGGTTTTATTATTAAGCATATTTCTGAATACAACTACGGTGCCATAAATGGCTCACCCTTTAGATAATATCCTTGGAAGTATACCTCCATCCAAAGACATATATTCTGGAAAATCAACAACCAGATGGACAATCCCACATTGACTCTGGCTGTTTCTTGTGTTGGATAGTGAAAGCTACTCCAAGCACTCCTCTAGAACTTGGTCACCCTTCAGGAATTGCATCACCCTTCCTCGGCTCTGTGTTAGCTGATCATCTCCTAGTCTTCCCCACAGACTCTGCCAGCATTTCATCTAAAGCCCACTTCAACTTCTGCATGAGCCTCTTCCGCTTATGCATCAGCCTCTTCGGCTTTTGCATCAGCCTCTACGACCCTCTATGTCCTCTGCGCTAGCCTCCTTACCCTCTGCATCAGCCCTCCTAAGCTATGGGCTTTCACTTTCAACACTTTTATGTCTCTTTGATATGTATTATTCAACCTTGGATCAAAATCCCTTGGTAAACTACCCCTCACTGCAACTGTTACTCGATTAACTCAGCAAACCCAACCCTAGAAAATCAAATTCTTGATCTCTCTTGGTGTATCTCTAACTGACCCTCAAGCCTCCTCTTATATTTTTCATGTTGAGTCTTCAACGGTCGATATTAAGTCTCTCATCAATGAATAAGATTAGATTTGGCTTGATCCATGTCATTTAGAACATTCTCACCCAATTTTATATTAATACCCATTAATATTTTAATTTTCCTAAGTTTAGACTTAGGACCCCATCAACAATATTAATTATTTTAATATCTCTCGAACCAGGTGGAATTTCCCCAAACCATTTCTGGGTCTTGGAGATCTTATGTGCCTTAGCCTCTCCACCAATTTTCATGGCTAGTGTGCATTAGATGCTACCACAAATCAACATTTATGACTTCATGGGAATGAGGGTTGGAAGGATATTTTAGTTTGAAAATATTGTAGCAATCTCCAACCTCCTTTTGGAGTCCATTTGCTTCACAATACACTGTGTTGTAGCTTATATTGTGTTTGAGGTTTATTTATCAGTTATATCACTATGGGGAGTTCAAACTCAATGAAACTCCTATATATTCTTTACCCCCTCACAAAGCCTAAAATTAAAGAAGTATTGTGCTTGTTATAATTACATATTGAAATCGCTAAAAGAAAGTATATGGAAACACATTTGAATGTATTGTGATAGACAAGCTTGAAACATATATACATTGTGTTTTAAAGTCCTGACGGGTCAGCCACACCGTAGGGCTATAGATGTTGGTTCCACTGACTGCGATTGCAATGACCGGTCTCAAAAGCATGTATATCATGTTTTATAATTCCAGTGGGTCCGTAAAGTGCCAAACGCATATCTATTGGTTCATTTGTTGATTGCGATATGCGATGGCTGGACCCGAAAACATATATATCGTGTTTTATAATTTCAGCAGGTCCGTCTTATCGCATAATATATATATATATATATATATATATATCCGTTGATTGCAATATAAGATGTCCGGACCCGATATGGTATACATTGTGTTTTATAACTCCGGCATGTCCATTATATTGTGGTTTTGTTAAGGATTGGGTCAATACAACGTTTGAAAGCACCAATTGTGATTTGCAATGGGAAGTCAATGAAATGCTAAATAGGTGGATCCGATGGATTTATGAAGCAGAGTTAATTCTTTTTCAGTTGTGTAGTTACCAAAGGTTTGCGTTAATTTCGTTGGGTAAAGGGAAAAAGTAGTGTTAAAGCCGAATTTGAAGGAAAGGAAGTTGGTCGAGTTTCTTGGTGTTTTGGCCAATTGAAATGCGCCTGATACATGTGTAAGCCTAGGTTTACACAATTCAAACACAGTTCGTTACGGCTAAAGCAGATTAAGCATTATTAAAACATCCACAAAAGAACTCAAGAGTCGACTAACAGAGTCGGAAAGTTAACAAGCATTGTCATCTTCTAGTTCAGTTATTTCTTGTTATTTGATGTTCTTGGAGGTGTCTTTTACCCTCTGTAAAATACTCTAATAGTTTTTACTTCATATAGTTAGAGAAGTAGTTAAATAATTTGGGCAATTTTAGAAATCAACAACTGTTCCACAATGTATAAAACGATGAAAATTTACAAAGAAAGGGTTGGAATTTTGAAAACCTGGAGACTAGGCCAATGTATTCCTAAAATAATTGTTGATTAATGAAATAATCAGAAGTTTCCATAAATTGTTGGGTATAATTTTGTAACCCTCTTTGTCATGTGCCATCTTATGTTTTCTTCTTTCAAGTATAGTAATGAAGCTATAGGTCTTTATTTTCTTATGTAGATAAAGTTAAAATTCCTTAAAAGAGCACTCCTATATTTGAAGTTTTCACCTTCTTTTCTAAGTTATAGATAATAGTTTATGTGTAAGGCAACATATTATCTTTAACTCCTCCAAGGGTCATAGATAGTAGTTTCTGTGTTAAGCAACATATTGTCTATGATTTAGTTCTCGTTCACATAATTTTTCTAAGTGACGAATAGTAGGTTCTATGTTAAGCATCATATTATCTTTAACTTCTCCTTCAAGCTTTCGTCATTCATCATTTATATCTAGCAACAAATGGAATTCTGAGATGTTCTGCTCATACATGAATTAAGAGTTAAATAACAAGTTTTCCAGGTCCTTCATTTGAGAACATGACAAACAATAAAGCAACAAATAAGTGACAACAAACAATAATCATTAATGTCTTAAGCACAATTTCTCCACAACCAGGAAATTGTTTTCTTAAGGTACAACATTAATTGGCGCTGTTGTCGGGGAGAGAATACAAGAACACTTTTCCATGGGTTTTCAATATTTTCCTCTAGTTGTTCAGTGAGGAGGAAATATTTGGCTATTTTGAATAAAAGTAATTGAATAAGAACACTTTTCCATAGGTTTATTAAGTTTGAAGGTGATCCTTGAGAGTGACAAGTTTCAACAGTTGGTTGTACATTCACACCTGTGATTTTCACTTACAACATTTATTAGCGACTCCACTGGACTTTGAAGTTTTCTTCTCTGGGTTTTAATGTCTCTCCCTGCATTCTTAGTCCATAAATTTGATCCATTTGATTTTACTGGGATCACCGGATATCCTCATGATATGCCTACATTTTATGAGTGGAATGATTATCTTCCAAAATTCAGTAGAAAGGAATATGAAGATCGAGCTCAGCACCTCCAAGAGTTTCATGAATGCATGGAGCAGCAGGGCATCATTCATGAAGATGTAAATATGAAGTTGTTTTTGTTTTCTTTGGACCTAGAAGCCATGATTTGGTTTAGGTCTCTGCCTCTTTCAATCATTTCATCTTTGAAAGTTTTCCATTCAACATTTAATTCTTCTTGTAGAATTTATTATCCACACAAGTTTCTTTTTGAAGGTTGTTGTGAATATTTTGATGCTAAAGAAATTTTAAAAGCTCATGATAATCCTGTTGAAGAAACTAATGATCTTGTTGATAATATATCAAGCATTCAGAGAGGTTATAGCCAAACTAATTATGAGCAGGTCTTTGAAAGAAAAAAACTATCATTTTCTCAAAACGATGAGGAGAATTCTTCAATAATCTCCCAAGCAGAGAATTGGTTGAGCCAGTTCCAAGCAGATCAAGATAGCACTCAGATGGAGGAAAGTTCAAACATGCATCAA
The DNA here is from genome assembly GCA_000404065.3 of Pinus taeda. Taxonomy (NCBI): domain Eukaryota; kingdom Viridiplantae; phylum Streptophyta; class Pinopsida; order Pinales; family Pinaceae; genus Pinus; species Pinus taeda. The sequence continues at coordinate 12,545 of APFE030307768.1, read as the reverse complement.
GAATTTCTGCTCAGCAGAGGAAGAAATAATTAAGTTGCAAATAAATCCCCAGAGATCTTATCTTAATAAATTTGATGGTCCTCTTATCTATAACGAAAATGGTTTAAATGGGGAACAAGATGAAGTTCTTCAAGTTCATCAGTTGGGTGTTGAACATAGAGGAAGAAACCAACAAGTAGGATATGTTGGACAACAATGTATTGAGCCATCTATCATAGCAAAAGAGGTTATCTTATCTAAAAATAAAGTTGATAAAGAGATTGTATATCAGTGCATTGAAGAACATAATAATGCCCATGGATCAGAGGTAAAAAATCTATTTGAAGTTGATCATATGTCGTATAGTAATGTGAAAAATATTATTTTTCTTCCTGAAGTTGGAATTGCAAATTATTTTCAATCAAACCTCAGAGATGAAAAGCAGAGACATGAAAGTGACCTAGATCATTTTCTTAAAGATGTTGCTAATTGTTTTGTTGAACATATTATCCCAACAGAAGGATTAATCAAGTAGAAACTTTCATACATAGAGAATTTCTTTTTTGGAGCTGATCAAGACCATATTTTTTCTTATACTTTTGAAGATCCCATGGTAGATTATATGGAAGAATTTACCAACAATCTACACATCCTACCTTGTGGATATATTCCTAACTTTTGTTGTGAGCTTCCCTTATGCATAATTTATTTTTTGTTCAACGTGAATTGTATTTTCAAGATTAACTAGCAGAATGGTTCTAGATCAGGCACTCAAATGCTAACCTGGTACCATTGGAAGATTGACTTCACCTGATGGAGATCAATCATTTACATAAATAAACTCAAGTGTTGAGAATTTGGTTTTCAGTTGTAATTCTTTAGTTTAACTTTAGAAGGATAAATAAGGGTGACTTTCCCAGTTGGAAACTAGTTTGCGGAGGTGTCATACTTCAATATTGACCGGTTTCAATTGTCAAATTTTAGGGTTTTCATAGTTTTGGACTCCATGCCCAACTAAGGCACTAATCTGTGGTTCTTAGTGCTTATGGGGTAAAAGCGCTATCCCTAGTTGGAGCCAAATGTTGTAGCTTATATTGTGTTTGAGGTTTATTTATCAGTTATATCACTATCGGGAGTTCAAACTCAATGAAACTCCTTTATATTCTTTACCCCCCGCAAAGCCTAAAATTAAAGAAGTATTGTGCTTGTGATAATTACATATTGAAATAGCTAAAAGAAAGTATATGGAAACACATTTGAATTTATACGTATAATATATATATATATATACTATATATATATATATTATAGATAATATATATCACAAAGCAATTGCGTATTGGAAATAATAAAGAGAAATAAATAATAAGGGCAGTGCTTTGGCTACGATGCGATCAAATCACAATAAAAAATCATGACGGTAGTTATATGAACCACATCAGCACTTAACTAGAAAGAAACAAAGTAATATATCATAATCGCAAAAGAAACAACTTATAAAGTGTTAAGATTCGGACCAGAATACATATACAACAATACATAACATAACATATAATATACATATAAAAAACATATACATATACATATACATAAAACATATACATATACATTACATATACATATATATATATATATTATATATATATATATATATTATATATATATATATATATAAAAGCCTGGCGGGTCTGATGTATCCCATAGCACCTCAGCTTCCATCGAGTGTGAATGTAAAAGCCTGGTGGGCCTGGCGTATCCCATAGCACCTCAGCTTCTGTCGAGTGCGATTGCAATAGACGGACCCAAAGCATATATACATTGTGTTTTAAAGCCCTGGCGGGTCCGCTACACTGTACGGCTATAGATGTTGGTTCCACCGATTTTGATTACGATGGCTAGACCCGAAAGCATGTATATCGTGTTTTATAATTCTGGTGGGTCCATAAAGCGTCAAATGCATATGTATTGGTTCATTCATCAATTGCAATATGCGATGGCTAGACCCGAAAACATATATATCGTGTTTTATAATTTCAGCGGGTCCGTCTTATCACATAACATATTATATATTTATATTATATATTAATATATATATATATATATAATATATTATATATAATATATAATATTATTATACAATATCTATGGTTATGCCGATTGTGAATATGGATGGGCTGGACCCGATATGGTATACATTATGTTTTATAACTCTGGCGCATCCGTTATATCACAATTTTGTTAAGGATTGGGTCAATAACGTCTGAAAGCGCCGATTGTGTTTTGCAATGGGAAGTCAATGAAACACTGAACAGGTGGATCCAATGGATTTATGAAGTAGATTTAATTCTTTTTCAGTTTTGCAGTTGCCAAAGGTTTGCGTTAATTTCGCTGGGTAAAGGGAAAAAACAGTGTTAAAGTCGAATTTGAAGGAAAGGCAATTGGTTGGGTTTCTTAGTGTTTTGGCCAATTGAAATGGCCTGATACATGCATAAGCCTAGGTTTACACAAATCAAACATAGTTCGTTACGACTAAAGAAGATTAAGCATTATTAAAACATCCGTAGAGGAACTCAAGAGCCAACTAACGGAGTCGGAAAGCCAATAGTCATTGTCATCTTCTAGTTCAGTTATTTCTTATTATTCGATGTTCTTGGAGGTGTCTTTTACCCTCTGTAAAATATTGTAATAGATTTTACTTAATATAGTTAGAGAAACAGTTAAATAATTTGGGTTGTTTTAGAAATCAACAACTGTTCCACAATGTATAAAAAGATGAAAATTTACAAAGAAAGGGTTGGAATTTTGGAAAACACAAAGACTAGGCTACTGTATTCTTGAAATAATTGTTGTTTAATGAAAGAATCAGAAGTTTCCATGAATTGTTGGGTATAATTTTGTAACCCTCTTTGTCATGTGCCATCTTATGTTTTCTCCTTTCAAGTATAGTAATGAAGCTGCAGGTCTTTATTTGCTTATGTAGATAAAGTTAAAATTCCTTAAAAGAGTGCTCCTATATTTGAAGTTTTCACCTTCTTTTCTAAGTTATAGATAATAGTTTATGTGTAAGGCAGCATATTATCTTTAACTCCTCCAAGGGTCACAGATAGTAGCTTCTGTTTTAAGCATCATATTGTCTATGATTCAGTTCTCATTCACATAATTCTTTTGAGTGACGGATAGTAGGTTCTGTGTTAAGCAACATATTATCTTTAACTTCTCCTTCAAGTTTTCTTCATTCATCATTTATATCTAGCAACAAATGGCATTCTGAGATGTTTCGGTCATACATGTATTAAGGGTTAAAGACCAAGTTTTCCAGGTCCTTCATTTGAGAACACAACAAACAATAAAGTCATAAATAAGTGACAACAAATAATAATCATTAATGTCTTAAGCACAATTTCTCCACAACCAGGAAATTGGTTTCTTAAGGTACAACACATTGTAAGTATCATAGTTGGTCCATAAGAACTATAGGATTTTCTACACTCACATCTTCATTAAACATTGTAGGATCATTCTTACATGGATTCATTACATCCATTGGTATGAAACACAGATGTTCCATGGTGTCTACAACAACCCATGTTGCTCTACAAACCCTTAACATCATTTGTGGTCCTCTACACTTGGTATTCTTTCATTCATTACAAAAATTGTATTCAACATAGGGAAGCTTGGATGACCTCATTTCAGTCATTTCGTAGCTTTTCCATGGTGATATGGCTACCATAGAATCACAATAATGGATGGTACACAAGGAAGCAATATTCAATGAACTTCATGTAGGTGCCACGACCTCTATAAAGCACTTCAAACTCATGTATTATAGCTCATTTTAAAGGATCTTTTGTTAGACCACATGGGTTTTTTACAAAAATTGATTTCATTTCATGGTTTGAGAATTATTAGAGATTGAAGTTATACATTTATGTAAAGTTGAGAAGCCATGCATATATTTAGTTTCAAGAAATATTTCCTCACTCTATAGATCATTAAAGAGAAAGTATATTATATCAATGGAAAGGTCTCTTCAATACCTCAAATGGGTCTTCACCAAAAAATTATTTCATCACATGTAGTAAAGGTTATCAACAAAGTTTCAACAAGAGGTCCATTGGTAGAAAAAATCATAAGAAAACCATGATTTTGGGCCATCTACAAACCCATGGTTATGGGTAAACAACAAACAACTCCTGTTTAATTTTTCCATTTTCATCTTGTTTATGGGTCACCCACAAACCCACATTTATGAGTTAACCACACAAGAAACCTTCTCTTCATTGTCGCTTAGCAAATCGTAATTCTAATGGTTATCAATCATCCAAAAACCCACAATTATGGGTTAAACACACACAACCCTTCTCTTCATTGGATATTGCATATTGTAGTCATGATGGTATTTTAAACATAATGGGGTCACTCTCTTTTTATCATTTTGAATGAGGGGGACCATAGTTTTATAAGGGGAAGAAATGATCCAAATCTTATGGGGGCTTATATTCTAAGTTCAGATGTGTATGCCATAAATTCATATCTTTATGTAAAAGGGATTTTGATAGATATGTAGGTAACTAATTAAACCCTAATTAAATTTGATTATGCAATCAAGACATCTTATAAGAAGGAAATAGGAAGATAATGAAGGTCAAGAAGGGGAGGTCCCAAAATTGGCCTCATTCTTCTTAATGGAATTATTCTTCTTCTCCAATTCTCACTCTCCCTCTTCATATTTTTATGATGTATTTAGTTATTGAATTTTTATCAAGGTTATTGTGATCAATTTTATGGTAGATCTTTTCTCTCCTCTTCTCTCAAATTTCAACCCTCTTAAATCTTAGCTCCCAAGATCCAGATCACCCCTCGAAGTGGGTTTTAATTATTTGGTTCTTATCATTTCTAAGGCTCAAGGTTATAACATTATAACACAAGGGGAAATTCCATGGAGTCTCGACTCAATGAACCTATAACTTGGCACATGCATTCATGAGATATTAAAGAATATCTCTAATATTATATATTGATAAATACCTTCTAATTTTTTTTTTCTAAACAACTCTCCTAATACATATTTCCGATTAAAAAGTTCCCTATTTTTAGTAAATGTCCCTTATTTTTACCAAATACCCTTTCTATACCCCCCAATACCTACAATCACCCCCACCCACCCAAATACCCCACATATATCCCCATTACCTTTAATATATCGACTCTGTTTTTCACAATTTAAAATCTCAATTTATGAATGAACATAATACGATATTGGTCAACATGGTGAAGTGCCCATGACTATCTCCTAAGTTCGCGACCAATGGAAATTGTGCACAAGACCACATATGAAGATCATTAAACGTCACATGTCAATATGTTTAAGCTATTATAATATAACTAGATAGAGGAAATATGCAATGTAATTCACATCAACCTTATAACACCTTCACACACGTTAGTCTTTTATGTTCAATCAACAATTTGAAGCTTGTAGAGACTATATCTAGGAAAAAGGTTGGATCATGACTCAAAGGGCATGTTGTTTGTTAAACAAGGAGAATTGATATTAATCAACTATGGTTCAACTAGAATTCTAAGTGACTCCCTTTCAATCTCTATTCATGATACTAGGAATTTTCTCTGTTGTTTTTTATCAAACTTTGGTGAATTTTATTCTAGTCTAGTGCTCTATGTTGGTGTTTCTTTGGAGCGCTATTATTGTCCTTGTTTAGTGTGTAGGTGTTTATCTAGATCCCTTGGTTTGCAACATTGGAAACAAGGGTCTCAAGTTTCTCTATTGAATCAAGTTAGACTTTATTATAGGAGGTCATTCTTTCAATTTTTTGAGTTTTGAATGACTTCAAGAAAGGAAACTTGGACAAGTTTTCTATGACCACATTGTCCTCTTGGTGTGTTGTATTATCTCATATTTTCTATGTATTTTCTCATTTGGGTTGGTATTTCGACCTATTGGGTGTTTATTATGCTTACTAATTTAGAAGATTCACCTCAACCTTTTGAAAATGTTCCTTTAGGTGTATATTGTCTACTCATTGTTTGGGCATCCATGGAATATTTGGGAAATATATTGTAAGGAAAATTGGGAAATGCACAGAGTATTATGTGGGCACAAGGATTTTATAAAAAATAATAGGATTTCTATATTCCCAATGAAAACTAATGTTCATGAGAATCAACACCAATACATACCACAAAATGAAGTGGTTATGGACACCCTTGAGCACAGATCTAATTTTTAGTGATTAAATGCTTAATGTTAAGAAATATGGTATTTAATCTCAACAAAAGTTCTCATTCATATGTTTCAAACTAAAAAATGTTAATGAATTTGTCCCTAATGATCTTCAAAAAAAAAAAAATGAAACAAGACATTATATAATTAAAAATAAATTTGGTTAATTACATCGTAAGGCATTCCCCTTTGAAAACAACTCCCCTGCTGCCCTCCTGTCCTTTGTCTATGTTGTTCGATATTTTGTTATACGATTATATTTGGTCGGCTGTCGATTTGAATTACGAATTGTCTTGGCGAGGTGGCAACATATCCGACCTTAGTTAGTAGGGCATGGATCCAACTATCCTCATCGACAGAGGTTAGTTATGGGCGTAAGAAACCCTTAATCAATCAAACTCACCCGCCCCACTCACATTCGCTACTCATCCAGTAGAGCTTTATTTTGATGATTCTCTCTGACATTCATGAAGAAACCATATCTTTTTACAGGTTAGCAGGCTAATTTATTTATGACATCTCCGAGAAACTGTGGACAGGTAGTTTTTGCTTGTCATTTGGTTGATTATGATTTTGGATGCTTTGTTGCAGAGTTTAAATTTTGGAGAGATGCCCAAAGGCTTGGAAAGCACTCTTGAATGCTTCCTCGATACACTACTCGAATATGTGGAAAATATTTTGGATTATTATCTAAAACTTGAATGCAAGGTGTGTTAAGAATATAAAACATTGGCATCCTTCCATCCTTCCATTATTGTTGCGCTTAAGAGTTTTTTCTGCGTTCTTTTGAATCCATTCTTATAAATTTTTTGTAGATCCCAATGTAAATACAACCATTTTACTTAACTATTGTACAAGTTGAACTGATACTTGTCGAAATGAGACAAGATGTTGACTTGATAATAATGGTATGTGCCTAGAAATGATGGTTTTTTTGTTTTTGTTTATGGCGAGGAACTAAACTCAATTTTATTTTCAGGCACATTAGTATTATGATCTAATGCAAGAGATGCCACCCAAATTGCACACTCTGCAGTTTTAGTGGACTCTTCGAAGGTTCTATTGATACAAGAAGACATGTCCTATCCTATGATGATTATGTACCTGAGAATGTAAATGGAGATGATTTCCCACGTTCGAGTGCCAATATGATTCTTGGTACCAAGAAAATTGTATGAGCATCTTTCATTTGGGTTTTTACCATGTAAGCATCCCTTTCTTTGAAAAATAGATGGCATGAAATCAACTGATCTATCCATTTCATAATACCTTTGGTAAATTCTTTTGTCAAATGTTTTGAAGTATGTATGCGATCTAAGGTTTTTTTTGTTGTTTCTGCTAACTTTAATATTTTTGCTAACCATTATATGGGTTTGATGCAGAGGATTATGGTAGTGTAAGCATTGTATTGGTCTATATCTGTTTAGGAGGAAGAGAAAGAGAAAAGTGGTGTTAGGGTTGAGAGAGAAAGAAGCCTGTGAAAAGAGGAGGCATGTGGAATGGGGGGTGGCAGGGCTCCCAACGTAACTTAAACAAAGGAAGGGGAAATCAAGGTTTTCATCATCGAATACATGTGGTGGGATTCCTAGTCATATTTATGGTTATGCCATGGTATTATCTTTCCACATCTTGAATCTTAGTTCTACTCCTCTACGGCCATTTTGTTCTTTTTTAGAATCTGGGCAATGAACTTGCAGTTAGATTAGAGTCTAATCATGGAAAATTAAGTAGTGTCCCCAAAATTAAGTTTAATCACTTTGAGTGGATTGAAATAGAGAGGAATTATTGAGGATACTGGAGCTTTCTCATAGGTTTAAAAGCACTCTTATACATATATTTTTTGGGTTTGTAGGAACAACCATATGACTGGAGAAAGAAGATTTTAATAGAATTTTGATTCCCTCTTCCCAAAGGAGGCAAGCATAAGAAACATGCTTCATTTGGATATCTTAAATGTGCTTTCTCCCTTATCGAGTAGAGAATTGAAAATATTTTTTATTTTTTGGGCAAGTGATTGATGTCATAACAACTAACACAACGGACTCAGAAACTCTGAACTTAAATATTGTTGGATGAAATGATTTTCTTTCCTAATGGGTATTGGAAAACCCCTCCAAAGTAAACCAAAGGGATATTACTAACTCTGAGGTATGACTGGGGAAGTTTTTGGTTTTTTCCTCTATTTAACATGTAAGGAAACATGTGTGATGATGATCTACGTAGTTGAGTAGGCTTGTATTAAGAAGGAAGTGAAAACTGAAGTTAGCAGGGGTGCTCCTCTGTTTCTAACGATGTACATGAAGTAGAGGAAAACAACTTTCGGAGATAATACTCCTCATTATGAGAGTATGGTACTAAGAGTGCATTAGATCTTGCATAAGCTGGATGGATATTATAATAATATATTTGTGGGAATTGAAGTGATTGGGGACGGTTTTGGTTATTTTCTTTGCTAAACATGTAAGAAAACCTGTGTGATTATGGGAACTGAAAATAGGTTTTATTTACTAGGTAGGTGATTGATGTCATAATAACAAACATAGAGGACTCTAGAATTGTGAACTTAAATATTGTTGGATGTGTTATCCCCCACAATGTCCTAGGCTGAGAGGAATCGATAGAGGTAACCACAGACCAAGCTTTCAATTTTCTAGCTAGCCCTACCAAACCACATAGGGCTCTCTCTATGAGATCACAACCAAAGAATTGATTGGAATATAAAAGGATTTTAAGTTAGATATGCTAGGCTTAGATAGGTTTTGAAAATTTATGGTTTTGATGCTGGTAAAGGGATGAAAACTAGGTAACTAGGTTAAAGGATCAAAAGGGTAACAACAAAAAAGATATAAAGGAGTAAGGTAGCAATAGTTTTGTGATGGTTTAGGGTTTGTTAGTGTAGTGTATTGTTTAGAAGAAATAAGAGGTCTTAATGAGCGTATATATCATGAATTCATTAAGCAAGAAAGAAAATAACACATAATGATATTCCCATCAAAACGAAGCTTTAAGAAACGAATTATGCTTATAAACTTACGGAAAAACCATTGAAGAACTGACGAATGGAAAGAGAATATGAATATATTTCATATGAAACTATTAAAAACAAAATACAACATCAAAAACTCACTGCACATGAATTCCTAGATAATAGTTGCAACTGATCCTTTGATTTCCTGAAAATTCTCAAGCAAAAAGATACAAGTGTTTTCTCCTCAGATGTCTAATTATTCTCTCTGATTGATAAAATGATACATATAGATGAAAATAAATAGTTTCCCCACCCTCAGGGGTTGAATCCATGAGTGGTAGAATACTTCCCAGGAATAATCTCAACCAACAACTAAGACTGAGAAGGTTGAATACAAACTCTTCATTTAGACTTTGACTTGCCTTTTTCCTCTTTAATGAGGCCTAAGTTTACATAAAAATAACTTAAAAAGACTAAACACCCACCATTACATCATATTTATAGTAATATTACTTAATTACATCATTTACATCACCCTTTGGACTTTACCAAAGTCAAACTTAGGAATTACAAAAATTTACACAGTGAAAATTTTACAAAAATCTTATAAATTTCTAGGTACACAATGAGTTGTTGAAGGCCATTATTGAGTTCCTTTCTGAAGTCCAAATCCAGATATAAATCATGTTCTGCAAATATGGGAGCGTGTAGATGTATTTATAGTATTTTTTCACTCAAAATGACCCATTTTTGGCTGAGATATGGACATTCTCCCAAGGTGTCCCTAAGTGCATAGTGAAATGGAAAAAGAGGGGCAGAAAGGTGATTCTTGGCCTCTTTTTTGCAATTTTCTCAAAAACTTAGCCCTTGACCAAGAAAGTGGGCAAATAGGTTTTGAGAGGGGGTCATAATATTTCCAAGAATGCTAATTTTCCATCATTTTGAGCCCTGAGGAAGATGCATAGCCTGAGTGTTAGGTCCCTATAATACTAGTGATTACCCGATTACTATTGTAGTTGTATCCCTTATTAATATTTCTGTGCCCCTATTGTCCCCATATTGTTATTACTGTGCCCCATAGAATCCCTCTATTGTTATTTTTGTGCCTTTATATTATTATTGTTAGGTTGGCTTGGTTATATTGTGACTCCTTAGACTCCTATATATAGAAAGGAGGTTTTGTATTTGAATCATCCAAGAATTGTTAATTTATGTAATGTAAAGGAGGTTTCTCCCTCGAAGAGGTTGAATTCTAAGGTGTTAATCTATCTTTTCTATCTTTTTGTGAGTTGGTTTCATAACATTTGGTATCAGAGCTTTGAATTCTAGGGTTTCACTGCTCCAAACAGGTCATCATGGAAATTGTGCTATAACTTTTTTTTGCAATGTTTCAGATGCTAAAATAAAAAAAACCCATTTGAGAAGAAACTGTGCTAAATCTCAGGTCCAAATTTCAGAGCTTTTCGTGCAATATTTTCAGAGATATGATCTGTGGAAGTCGATCTTTTTGCAGACTCCTGAATTACATTCTAAAGAAGTGAACTGGGGAAAATAGTCATAACTTTTGTTTTGAGCATCAGATTGAAATTTCATAAGGAGTTATAGAAATAGGACGGACTGTAGTTTCCTGTATAAATTTTTCAGAGCCTAAGGTCGAAACAATGACACGTGGCACTACATACAAGTTCGCTCTTTTGAAAAGGTATATAATCATGTCATCTTGGGAGATTGTGCATAACTCTTTCTTGGAGAATATAAATTTGATCATATTGGTGGCATTGGAAAGAGGACATAGAGGTTTACTGCAGGTCGCAATTTTAGAACAGGAAGATTTGAAATTACAGAGATACATCAGAGGCAATATCGAGCTCCTACAAAGTGAAAAAAGGTGTGTAGATTTTTTTAAATTTTTGCTTAAGCTTGGTTTGAAAAATTATTTTGAAGGAATTCAAAGTGCATAGTATAGCATTATTATAGGTAACTGATGCCCCAAGGAAAGAAAATCCAAACACCTAGTAAGCAACTTGAAAGCTCTAGCATGACTTATGAAGAAGAGGAAGAAATGCAACATGATATATCAAAATTATGAGACCAAGTGCAACAAATGTCACTTGCACAAAAAGTAACAGAATCTAAGACGGATGGTTTAAAGAAAGATTTAGAAGCTAAGATGAATGCCATGGAAGCTAAGATGGATGATTTGAAGATAGATTTGAAGATAGGCATGGCAGATTTGAAGACAAATTTGACAAATTTTCTATAAGAAATACTTACTAATGATGAAAGGGTAGTAAAGGAAACTCATGATGAGAAAAAAATAAATGTTAATCATGATTTCATAGACTCTAACGTTGGATCTAAGAACCACCATATACCAAAAATCGATATGAGGAAGTTTGATGGCAATGATCCTGCAACATGGATACTACAGATGGAGCAATTTTTCGATCTCAATAATGTGCAAAACACACAAAAGGTACGTATTGCCACTTTATATTTGGAACCAAATCAGTTTGTATGGTATCAATGGATTTTCTCTCATAAACAAATTATCACTTGGGCAATTTTTACGGAAGAATTGACAACACATTATGATGATACAAAAAGCAACACTTTTTTTAGCCAATTGATAAGTCTCAAACAAAAGGGTTCAATAATGGAGCACATTGAGGAGTTCCAAAAATTGAACATAAGGGGAAAAAATATTCCAAAGGATCATAGGATTGATGTGTTCATAGGGACTTTAAAGGATAATATCCAACATG
>APFE030307765.1:0-13215 GCA_000404065.3 Pinus taeda | reverse complement strand
ATCTCGCCCTCTCTAGCCTCCTCTACCCCTACGGCCTCTCCCTCTCCTGTTTCTTCCCCTACCCCTTCCTGCGATGTTTGGCGAACTCCCTCTATCATCTTCGCCACTCCCAGTCGCGGATTTGTTTCGGCCCTTTCGCCTTATCTCCTGGTCATAATCCTCCCGACCCTCCAGCATCTCCTCACTGTCCCCTTCTGAGACTTCATACACAGGGATGCCCTGTGGTGTACAGTCCTCCATCTTCCGCTTACCCTTTCTGTCCTTGTCTTTCCTCCTCTGGTCATCCTCCATTCCACTGCTCTGCATCCAGCGCTGAGCTTTCCGGCTTCCTTCAGCTTCCATATTATCCTTTTGTCTCCGATTCCGCTCACCTCCCGCTCGGTTTACAGGCCTGCTCATCTCCTTGGTGCTGTGGCTCCTCTTTGTGTAACCAAGACAGTTTCCACTGGGGTCCTTATCTCTCGGGCTAGCTCGCCACCCTTGCTTCGTTAAAATTCTCCTCTGCATGCCTTTCCTCTTTATGTTTTGGCGCTGTGTTCTATTCCGGATCCCTGCGCCATCATTTCTCCACCTTGTCTTTGCCCTCCTGTCCCGTCCACCGACCTGCCGTGATGCTCCACTTACCAACCCGCCGCACCATTCACCTGTGGCAATAATCCCTTGATATCTGCCTGCACTTTCCTGCTTCGTCCGCCGCCGATAGATCATTCCTTCCTTCTCCACGTCACGCAACCCGATCAGGTAAGTTTTCTAGCTTTGTTAATTGTGTCACAATTTACTAATTTTCGCAGTTTTTTGGGTTGTGAACTTCCAGACCCATTTTGATGCTGTAAATGACCTTTTTCTTGGAAAATAGCAAAACATGAGGCTTGAGATTATGTTTTTAGTCATAAGTTGTAGTCATTAGATATATATTTTTAATGAGGTATTGTACACGTCAAACGAAGCTTGCATGCCAAATTTTCTAATTGGCCAATGTTTTTAAACATAGGGATTACTGAGATTGGTGAATGTTTTTAAACTTCAAGAAAATTTTCCATCCTTAAAATTTTCCATGCGGAGCATTTGTGTGCAATGGAGAATGCAAGGATTGAGGGAGTCTCCAAACCTTGAAGCTCCATACCCACTAGTTTAGCAAAATGATGGTAAGCTTACTTTGCATGATGTAAATGGAATTCCAAGGCCAACAAAATTCCTTTCAACAACACATTCATATCTTCTTTTTCTTAGTAATGGATCCCCATGAGGTCATGCATGACCCAAATATGGTCACCCTAGATGGTTAGCTCACGTGCTTCAATATCTTCCACCACTACTTTGAAGCAGTGTGGAATATTGCAATCAAAATGTTCACCTCCATACACATGCCACGAAGGGTGCGAGCTCGCCCATGTTGTATAGAAGACATATGAAAATATGTGAAGCTAAGTAGAGTAACCACATTCACCCAACTCAAGGATTTGAGAGCCATATTGAAATCCCATGATATTTTAATAAGAAATGAGGGTGGTTATACAACAACCACCACCACCACCACCATGCTCCATACTTGAGAAATGGTGGAATGTGAGCAGATGTGTCGTTTAAATCCAAACTTAGGTTTATAGATTAATTGAAGTTATTGAATGCTTGTGTTGTCGAACTCACACCCAAAATTGAGGGAATATTTTAGTATGTTTATTTATAAAAATATATTTTAAATTATAAAAAAAATGTTAATATAATATATATATGAGAGCCTTTATATTCGAAACTATAAAATAGGGTTTTGATAAAAATAAGAAATATAGAGTCTTTATTATAATGCCATTTATTAATAAAAGGATTTACTGAGAATTAAGAAATCTATTTTGAGAGTTATTTATCGTCTAGTAAAATTAGAAGTATTCTTTGATATTCCATCAATGCATGTACTATGTCATAAGTTCATTAAATGAAATTATTATAAATAAAAGTGATATATAGACATCACATAAGAGTTAATGTAAAAAAATAAATCCTTTTTTGTGAGTCTGTGATGGTAATTCCAAATGAATTGCTTGTTTGCATTAAGAGGTCATTTATAAACACATTGAAGGGAGACTCTTGGAATATTATATTCTAGTGTCTCTTCACCTTCCTTATTTTTTTATTTACAATATTTACATAATTTCCCTAATCGCAAAGATTAGGTGCCAACATTCCCCCCTTAATATGAAGGGATCTTGGTGAGTCCAAGCATCATTCAAATTCTTTCAAACTTTTCTCTTCCAACGCCCCTACCCAATGCACTGATCTGTCAATACTCAGTTCTAGAGAATGATGAAATCAAGAGGAAATTTCAATATCTTTTGTATAAAGAGCACATTAGCCCAAGTACAGAAGAAGGATGGGACCTGGAAACTCTGTATTGACTATTGGGTGTTAAACAAGATCACTATCTGGAACAGATATCCCATCCCACACATTGATGACCTTTTGGACCAGCTTAAGGGGAAAAAATATTTCAACAAGATTGACTTGCAGTCCATTTATCACCAAGTACATATCTAACCTTCCAATGTGTGGAAGACTTCCTTGAAATCCAAGGAGGGCCTTTTTGAATGGCTCATCATGCATTTGAGGTTAACAAATGCCCCCACGACCTTTATGAGGCTCATGGAAGACATCTTCCAACCTTTCACCAACTCATTTTTGTTGGTGTATTTGGATGAAATTATGACCTTCAACTATTGTATGGAAGAACACCTCCACCATATTGGACACGTCCTCCAAACCCACTGAAAACATAATTTATGTGTAAATTGGAGAAATTACTTTTGGTATGATTCAGGTTCAATATCTCGGGTACATCATTGATGAGTTAGGTGTGCATGAGATACAAGTCATTTGGGATTGGCCAACCACAACCACTCTAAGAGAGTTACATAGCTTTCTAGTTCTTACCAACTTCTACCACAAGTTTGTGTTGGGGTTCTCTTATATCACTTGGTCATTGAGTCAAGTCACCAAGGGAGGAGCAAAATAAAAGGTCTTTTGTTGTGAACCCCAAGAGAAGGAATTTTTCTGAGTTGAAGCATCACCTCTGCTTTGCTCGAGTTCTCCCATACTAGCCTTGCAACAACCATTTCAAATAGAGACACATGCCTCCGACTATGTTATTGGTGTAGTTATTACTCAATTGGGGAATCTAGTGGCATATGACAATGAGACACTTTCAGACACTGTTTGAAAGTATCACACCAATGACAAAGAGATGCCTTCCTTGTGTAGACATGCCGACAATGGAAGCATTACATTTTGCAGAAGGAAACGATCATCCAAATAGATCACTCATCCATATAATTCATATAGATAGAATGGAAGTTATAGAATGATTGCCATCAGAAATGGTCTACATACCTACAACAGTTCCATTTGAACATTAATTACAAGAAGGGAAAAGACAAAAATGTTGAAAACTACCTTATCCAACTGTTGGTCATGGCACTGGCCACTGTGCTTGAATCTTATGGGAACAAGGCTCTGGGGTGCCCTCATCTTTACAAGAGTGATCCAGAATTTGGAAACACATACTAGAAACTACTCGAAGGCAAACAAGTTCCAAAAGTTCACCTCCAAGATGCATTTTTATGCCACCTAGGACACCTCTGTGTTCCTTAAGTGAATGTACCAATATGATTTTTGAGGTGCACTACTTGGGTCACTCGACATCTTGGGGTAGAGAAAATAGTGGCAGTTTTATAGAAGTATTTTTATTAGCCAAACCTTTGACATGTTGTTGCGAAGTAGATAAGATCTTGTACTATCTGCACAAGTGCCAAACCGACCATCAAGAAGGAAGGCCTATACACTCCTATTCCTACTCCTACTTTACCTTGGGAATCCATCTCCATGGATTAAATTTTAGGTCTTCCTTCTACTAAGCATAACAAAAACAATGTTTTCATGGTTATTGATAGATTCTCTAAAATGGTCATTCTAGTGACCTACAAGAAGAGTATCACAGGAGAAGCCACTACTAAGATATTATTTGAATGGGTGTGGGTAAACTTTTGAATCCCACATTCCATTTTATCAGAGCAGGAAAATAGCTTCATAAGTAAATTTTGGTCAAGTTTGTAGTCAATGCTCGACACCAAGCTCACTAAGTCCATGACTTTCCACCCCCAAACAAAGGTTGTGAATAGGATGATCATACACATTTTACGCATGTACAACTCAAAGCATCGACACACATGGGATGAAAGTCTCCCATATTTCAAGAACAACTAAAATATAGCTCTCCATTTCTCAACTCGCCACAACCCTTTTTTAGGTGGGATTGGGATTCTGGCCACTATGCCCCATTGATGTGGCCATACCATTTGCAGTAACTCTCATAGATTCATCTCATGTCTAATCTGAAGTTAACAAAGCTAACAAATTCATTGAGTGCATTAAATACATCCACCAATAGGTCCATCAAATATTGGAAAAAACCAATGCTAAGTACAAGCAACGTCATGATCACCCTCAAGTGCCACACAAGTTCTAGCTAGGTGACAAATTTTGGTTACATTTGCGAATGTAACGCCTAGCTGAGCCCCACTGTACGATTTGCCCACTTCGATATGGGCATTACACCATAAATAAGGCTATAGGGAACAATGATTTTGAGCTTAATGTTCCACTTTTTCCTCGCCTACAACTAGTGTTTAATGTGGATTGCCTTTGACAACACTTTCCACCATTACTAGACACATCAAAAATTGTAAAAAACCTCACACCAACAAAGTTAAACCCAGAATCAATGGAACATGCCACAAATTATCATATAATGGACACACATATCAATAATACTCACCAGCAAAAGGTCCAACTATACCAGGTTGTCAATGCTAGTGAACTCCTAAACCAAGGTAAGTGTCTTACCAAGGATCGAGTTCAACAAAAGTTTCCCCATATCATGGAGGAAGTCAACGTAATGGGGAACATTGCTTCCTAAGGGGGTAGGACTAAGACAGGTGGATATTGGTGGACACCTGCTTATTCCACTTTGACCCCCACCATTATTTATTTTAGTTTTTCAACATTGTTAATTGTATCACAATTTACTATTTTTGGAAATCTTTTGGGTTGTGAACTTCATGGCAACAATGACGAATATGTATGGTTTAGATTAAGAATAAGAACACATTTTATGTAGTCAATTTTCCCTTCTTTTCCTTTCACATGGATAATGTGAATTTGGCACAATTGAGACTTTGTGCGATGGGCATCATTGCAAATATGAAATAGGTTGGTGGAAAATTTATCATGTACTTTGCGAGGTCTTGCAAGGATTTTTCTATAAAATTTATCACATACTTAGCTAGTTCCCATCCCCTAAGACAGGAGTTGGAGTAATTATCATTCAATGAAGAGGAATGTTTTGGATATACACAAAACTTTATATATATTCATAGTATATTTCATCATCTTGGTTATGAAGACACTTGGTACAAGAAAGCTACTTCCAAAAAATAGGACCAATAGAAGTTCCGCACTCAGTACAAAAATATTAGAATCACAAATAGATATGTATGTTGTGATCAATCCAGGCATACTTTGGGCATCACAATTAATAAGGCAACAAGCACTATGTAACTCATTGATGGGTATTGGGAAAAAATCAAAAATTCTTCTCCAAACCATTGACATGCTAGAAATTGTGTTACTGTCACCCCCCTAGCTTGCGTAATTTGTTACATTTCCTAGACCTCTAGGGATTCCAAAGGTCTAATCTGACATCCACCCTCATGGCATAAGGTATTTAGTCAGTGGTTTAGGGGTTCCAAAGGAAAGATTCCTCCACCGTACAACCCATGTGGTACTCTAGAGATATGTATCTCCACAGTAAGAGATTCTAGGGAGAAATTTATCCACCCTTTCATGAAAGGGGACTCCAATATCAAAATCTACACCCTTTAGACAATAGGGATTCCATAGGTGTTTTCTCCATGCTAATTATGCCCAAGGTTTCCAGAGACACATCACCATTCTGTGTACCGAGTTGGAATTATATGGGGTTAGGCAACCTCTTATAAAAAACCTCTGCCAACTAATGTGACCACTAAAATTAATTTAAACCAAAGAATCTACAGGGTTTATTCAGGAAGGTTATGAGAGCATGATACTTCCCATTCCCTAAATCTGGTCACAAGCTTGGTGCTGAAAAAAATGTTCAACTAGCACAAAATCAAAGAGCAGATCAAATATAATTATATTAAAATCAATATCAAAATAAAATGTCTCACTCTTTAAGATAATTAACTAAGAGAAACCTCTTTGCAACGCAAATTTTTCTCAAAATAATTACACACAGAAACACCAATTCAAAATCCTAAGCTTCAAGCCAATGTATTCCCTTTACTTTGTGGATCTTGTTGAACTAAAACTATATTTAATTGTCTCAACCTAACATACAATTGCCTCTTGTTGTGAGTGTGTAAATCAAGAAATACAAATTAGGGTTCATGTTCATGCACAATGTATATAATTTTTCTATGGATATTTAGAGGATCTTTCCATGGGGATACAAACTGCAGCTATCCACGGGAGTTGTCGGCATACATTTTTCTTAACTGAACCAAATGTGAATATGTTGGTGTAACCAAAGAATATGACAAAACATAAGAGAACTGCCTAAGATGGAATAACTAACATGTGTCTCATTGAGTGGGGACCTTTCTAAAATTTGTGAGAGTGACGGTCAAAGGGAAAATGTGTTTTAGAAACATGAATATTGTTATGCAAATGCAAGTCATTTATTTTAGGAAATTTGTCAAATAGTTTCCACTCAACACTCAAAAGCATAATGATTATGAATATTGAGTCATAATTTAGAAGGATTATGATTTCCAGACACATTAGGCCCTAAACAATGGTTATAACTAGCAAGCTATTAATAAATGAAAAACTTGATAATATTTTCAATGTGTTTGCAAATAAAATGATAGTAAGGGTATACGACCATAACATTCCCTGAGGCTTTTGATAGCAACCTATCACATTGCAGGCTCCCTTCTACCACTGTCTTAGCAAGTCTAGGCTTCCTTTATTGTGTGGCCGATGTTTCAATCTCACCCTCAACTGCTAGAATGCTTCCCTTTTTTCTTCTTCCATTACGCAGACTATCATTTTTACTCTTTTCTCGTGCTATCCCTATTTATCCCTTCTTTCCCACTGCCTCCTTCTGGTCATCACCTCCTTCCTTTTCTACTATTTCCCTACACCTCCAGTTACTTAGGCCAATACCCTCTCTCCTTGAGCTTTTCTACCATTTTTCTCCCTTAGTCTTCCTAGTATTTTCACTATTTCTCACCTTCACAAACCTTCTTCTACAATCCTCTAGCATGCCCCTTCTCCACTTATCCATGTGCTCTAAAATCTTCCAAAACTATTTTTGGATCTCCATTCCTCTCGTGAAGTCTCTCTTCAACTTTTCTCCCTCTGAAGTCAAATAAAATTACAAAAAGAACTCGTTCATAGGTCCAGGTTTCAAGTTATCAACTACATTTATATGGGTTTTAAATATCCCATTGAAATAAAACCTTGAGCAATTCATTTCGCTATAAATCCCACTCCCACTGAGTCACAACATTTGTTTTCACACTCCTAATGCTGAACAATGTAGATGTTTCATTCGTTCTTGTATTTTCGTTGGGTTTTAAGATCAATTCTTAAATGCAATGAGACACAAAAATATCTTCTCTAATTATCACATTGCAGGAAAAATTTCAGTTGCAACTAGCTAAAAGAGAGTGAAAACAAGGCTCATACGAATCATGGGGGTACTATCTAAAGGTTTATGGGATTTGGTGGAGAAAGGGTAGGAGAATGGGAACATAGGAGCTACTATTAAATTCTTGGAAGTTATTTTTCAAAGCCATGTATCTTTTTTGCCAATAATCAAGGTCAAAACTTGCCTCTACATTGCAACACTCTTATTGAGTTACACAGACAACGTAACACACACGAAAATTCATCTCAAGCACACAATAAGTACATATTTTTACCCCTATGTTGAGACCTTTAGAGTTTCTCATTAATTTTGCTTGCAATTACTAACAAAACCCTTTTGTACTAATTTACACCTGTATAATTTGCAATTAGTAAGAAAATATTTTTCTAATCTTATAATACCTATGTATACAGTGTTCATGGCACATAATCATAAATAAACCTGCAATGTGAAATACTTTAGAGCCTGAATTCATGCCACAAATATGTGAATCTCAGACAATGTATTAACATTTGCAAAGGCGGATTTTTGGTTACGTTAACTCAACACCCATTTTCATATTGAAGAAATTGCTATGGTGCAATTCATAAGGTATTTAAAAAATATTGAGCCAGAGGAAGATGAAAGGTCACTATGTTGTCTTTAATGACATATTATGCAAAAGAAAAAAAGACATGGATGCAACAAAATAACAAATGGTTCAGTAAATGGGGTATTTGTTTGAAAACATCTTCCATAAATAGTAATGAGATTTTTTTTTGTTATGGATAAATTCAACAAGAACACATCGAAGAAGGAGCTAGGGAGAAAGAAAACCTTAATATATTGAAGTGTTCAACCCAGCTCATAATTATCAACAAAAAGTCTACATAGAGGCCAATATTTTTTGGAGAGCCAAAATTCTTATTTCTTAGTTAAGGACTAATTCTCATCGACTATGTTATTAAACAGGGCCCTAATCAAGGCCAAAATAAGTGTGGAAGGAAAGAGTATGTATTTTTTGTTCTTTTGGAAAATTGGAAGTGGTAAAGGATTTCATTTTCGAATGTGAGGCCTTCAAAGACAATAGGGAAATTTATGCATATGTTATGGGATATAGCTCCTGGGATAATCTATTTAGTGATGGGTTGGTTGAGATGATGGGAGAATTTATTATGACGCTTCATAGAAAAGGGTCAAATACATTAACGAGATGAAGAAGAAACCTATCCCATATGCTATCTCTAGCTTTGTGGAAGTTAAAATAATTTTCTTTGTTTCTTTCTTTTCTCTACCACCGACCATGTGTGATTCACTTCTAAAATATCTGCTAGCCCACGAAGAATTGTACACCGTGCTCACATTATTTTGTCGTGTGGTAGTAAGAATAAGGAATAACCATTGTTTTTAATGCATATCTCACCCCATGGAATTTATGGTCATTTTAAGAGTTAAGTTGGGCCAACAAACTTAACTAAAAGTTAAGTTGGGCCAAAAACCTTAACTAAGAGTTAGGTTGGGCCAACAAACCTAACTAAGTATCTAGTGTGCAAATTATCTTGTATTTCCTTGTTTTATATGCTTTCAAGTGAGCTAATATTTTATTTATTAATCATACCCTCTTACTTACTCAATTTTGGTTAAGGACATTTCATTGGATAGGTAGGGGGTGTGATAGTGAGCATTAAGATGATCAAAATATATCATACAAAATATCTCAAAATATATGAACTGTGAAGGGTTTATGAGTCACAATGCCATGAACTAGATTCCTAACTAGGGCAATCTATCAAATGTCTCTCAAGGGTTTAGGTATTGCAATGCCACAGACTAGATTCCTAACTAGGGAAATCTATCTAAGTGGGAGTAATATGGACTAAATCATTCAACCTCTCTAGGTACCATCAAGTTGATTTTCTAACCATCAACGTAGGGATGTAGGTGTTTGTCTGAGGTCAATGCTCCATGATCAATTCCACCCTCACTACTTTGAGAACTAGATATGAACACATAATTTCAGCTAGATGTCCTTCCAAGAAATGTGTTTGATAGACAAGGCCTCAACAGATTTCTTCCTAACTTTTATCATTGTCAAAAAAAATCAATAATCTCAAATAAACCAAGCATGCTTGTAAGATATTCAAATCTCTTATTAGGAAGAGACTTTATTAGTATATTAGCTACCTCGCTGTCTTTTTGGACATACTATAGCTTCATTATCCCATCTTGTGCCAAGTTCCTAATATAGTGGAACTTATTATTGATATGCTTCGTCATAGAATGAAACACAAGATCTCTAGGAATTATGATATAAGTTTCATTATCATAATTAGTCATTGTAGGATCTAGAGGCTTCCCAAACAAATATTTCAGAAGCTTCCTCAACCATACAACCTACCTTCCTAATTCAAATGAAGGTGCTTACTCTGATTCAAAACTATTTAAAATAACGTGATCTTTCTTTCTACTCATCCATGAGATCATGGCAGATCCCTAACTAAAGAATCCTCCACTAGTTCTTCTTCCATCGGTCTCACTGCCACCCCAATCGCAATCAATGAAGCCAATCAAATTGAATTCCTTTATATTTTAATTTAGGTAGTGATGTATCGTACAACAAAGATATCTTATTATATGCTTGGTGATTATCTAGTGGTGAAGGCAATGCTCTAACTGAAATTAACTGAGGATGTTCACAGCGTCATATATCTAGCCTACCATTTACCAAATACATTAGAGGGCTTACCAACTGATAATAGGCGGTAGGATCCATGATACTTGAGTCAGAGCTCCTTAGCTTCTTGAGATTGGTCATCATAGGAGTAATCATGGGCTTGGAATCCATCATCCCACATTTCTGCAACAACTTGATGATGTAATTTCCTTGCCCCAAATAAATCTCCCAAGAACGTTTCCATACTTGTAGACCTAGATAATAGTGCATCAGTCCTATATCCTTCATCTAAAATTCAAATTCCAGCATTTTATTACATTCTTGTATTCTTGTGAACGCACATGTGATGAATACATCATCCACATATAATAGAATAATGGTTGGCTCATTATAAAAAACCTTGATGTAGAGATTAGTGTCAGTAAAATATTCACAAACCCAATTCTTAGAAGGTTTCCATGCATTCTTGCATACCATGCACTCTGAGCTTGCTTCAAACCATACAGGGGCTTCTTGAGCCTACAAACATGGGTATCCCTATTATTTACCTCAAAGCCTTCATGTTTCTCAATGTATACTTCCTCATTGATGGTCCCATTTAGAAATGGTGTCTTCACATCCATTTCATGGATGTTCCATCCCATTGTAGCAACCAATGAAACAAAATATCTAATGGTAGTATACCATGTAGTGGGTGCAAATGTTTCCTCATAATATATGCCTTCCTTTTGAGAGACACCCCTTGCAACAAATCTACCCTTGTATTTATCTATGCTTCCATGAACTATGTGTTTGATATTTGTATATCCATTTTAAGGTGACAACCAATTTGTCACTAGGTCTAGGAATAACTTCCCAATCCCCATTCTTCATGATGGATTAATATTATC
This sequence comes from Pinus taeda, assembly GCA_000404065.3. Lineage (NCBI taxonomy): Eukaryota > Viridiplantae > Streptophyta > Pinopsida > Pinales > Pinaceae > Pinus > Pinus taeda. The sequence continues at coordinate 1,928 of APFE030307765.1, read as the reverse complement.
CATGCATATCTTTCTTCCATACTTATTGATGTGCATATTCTTTAAATGTAGATGGCTTTACTTCAATTAGTGTTGTCATATATGTAACATATCTACAATATCTCTTTAGCCTTTTTCTTTCCCTAAAGATTCATTTCGTAGGTCCATGCCCTTCAACATCTTCAAGAGTGGCTTTTAACCAATTTGGCCTTTTCCTTGTGCTTGGTATGACCATAGGATGAATAGGCTCACTTGGTAATTCTTCTTCCTCTGGGTTGTACTTCTTGTTCTCACTATATGGGTAGATCTTCTACATCCGAATCAATATGAGTATCCTCCGATCTTTTTTAGGCTTTAGTTTCATCAAATATAGCGTCCCTTCCTATGTCAATGTGTCTCCCTTCCTTGATGTATATTCTATATGGATTTGAGGAGATATTGTAGCCAATGATGATCCCTTGGACGCTTGAATATTATAATGAATGCTTACTTGGGTGTCATATTATTGAGAAATATATGAGGAAATCTATTTTGAATATATACAGTTGCCATTGTTGCTTCTCCCCATAGAAACTTTGGCATGTCTTGATCAAGTAGCATTTTTCGTACATGCTCTTCAATTTTACTATTCTTTCTTTTGGTCACTCCATTTTGTTCGAGATAATAGGGAACAATAAGCTCTGCCTTAATTCCCACTTCTTTACAATATGAAATCAGTTCTTTAGAAGTGTATTTCCCACCATTGTCAGATCTAATTTGTTTTATCTTTATCTTAGTTAGAGTTTCCACTCCTTATATAAACTCCTTGAATTTCTCAAATACTTCATCCGGTTTCCTTAGACCTTGTTTCACTATTTTAAAAATGGTTTTCTTGCATGATTTTCCAAAGTGCATCCCTTAAAAACTCCTTCATGTACTTATTTGATATCATAGATGACATGAACTAGATTTTTAAGAGTGGGAATGACTTTTTAGTGAATATGACCATATCTTTTATGCCATAGCTCAATAGGAGATATTTACATATGAACAAGGGCTTCAAGAAGTGGTGTAGTGAATCTATGCAAACATCCTTCATGAGCTCCAATATACCTAGATTTATCGATACATAAATCTTTTCCCAAAACCAAGACCTTTCGACGAACAAAAGAAACTCTATCCGCTTTATCTTATAAGCAAGAAATTGGAAGAAAATTATTTTTCAAACATTGAACATATACTATGTTGTTGATATGTAGTTTTTCTCCATTCTCCATCTTTAAAGATGTTTATCCCAAACCTATAACAACATACATTTTGTTGTCTCCAAATTCCACTACATGGGAATATGGTTCCTTTGATAGAGTTTGTAGTTGTTTACTTTACTATATCATATGCCTTTATGCTCTACTATCAATGATCCATGCATTATCATCATTAAGTGATATTGTAAGTGTAGGTAAAAACCCTTGAAATTTGACCTTATGGAATAAGTAGTAGACAATATTGTTGATTCATATTCTCGTATAATTTAATCCCATTATTATCATAGAGGGAGTATTCATTTCCTTTAATCCAACGAAGTGATCTTCAACATTCTTCGATGATCCAGATTTAAACAGGAACACAATAAAATACAGAGATAACCATATACACAAAGATGCAGCGGAAATAATATTTCATTTCATTAATGGAAAATACCGAAATTACAACTAGAATTGGAAATAAGCTAGCTAGGGCGATGGTAGCTTATCTCTGAGAAGAGATGTGCGGCTACATGCCTATGAACTGTTCCGAACTGTGTTACAATGAGGCTCGAAGGCCTATTTATTGTTGAGAAACAATGGAAAACCCTTCACATTCCAAAACCTACCCTTAGAAGATGAACCGCCAAATTGTGGGCCTCGTTTTGGGTAAATTGGTACATCAATTTCCCGGGGTCGTAACTTTGGCATACGATCTCCGTTTGA